>CM035101.1:79918653-79993653 GCA_020205505.1 Panax japonicus
AAAAATCCTTGAACTAGTGGGTTAATTCTGTTTGCAATAGTATGACTGATGTTCAACTACAATTATTTTTACATATATTTATACGTATGCAATATGTGTCCATCTAGTAAATGTCTTGCCTTATTCAATGTATGATTCACATCTTATATCACTGACGTTTAATAACCCATGCGTGTGCGTGTAATTATATAATTGTAACACCCATGTGATATCTACATGCATATTCACCTCGAAAAGAAAAAAAGAGTAGTGTGTAGAACCGTGCTTCTTACTTTTATTTACGCAACACATCGAAAGAGTTAAAATAATTAAAGAAAAACAATTGTGGTCATCCATGTACTTCTGTTACTTTTGCACCGCCTCAATTTTATAAGTAATGTTCGTTTTTGTTGCAAGTTGAAACAAATTCTGGAGTTGGGTAGTTAATCTACCATTATAATTTGGGACGTGGAAACAAGGGATTGTCTTCACCACATACTAACTTGTGCTTCACTACTCAACTCATCTGGGCCAAACTAAAGTTCCTTGAGGCGTTTAATCCATCAACAGAGACACCATTGGATATGATCACCATCCAATAATTTGAAGACATTCAGTTTGTATAAAAGAGATTTAACTGTTACATGGTGTTGCAGAGATTACAGTTGCGATTGGGCAAAGATTGGAAGAGATTCCTCTGGAGGAGTGCCAAACTTGAGCACGAAAGCGATTCTGATGATTTCCTGGAAGATGAAATTGATACACATGACAAAGAAGAAAATTAAAGGATTCAATTTTTATACATATGACAACGTGCTCATCTTCGAGGATAAAAATCCCGATGATAAAAATCTCGAGGATAAAAATCCCGAAGAGACTTTTTGAATACTCTCTTTTTATAAGTTCCTTATAAATAAGAGACTGGAGGACAATTAAAAATACGTACTTTGTTGGACTTTTGGCGGCTCTCCCGTGACACCTTTGGCAATAACCCCCCTTCGGGTAACAACACTACGTTTCGAATAATGGCAGTTTTGCTTCAGAATATATCGCATCGCTTATCATGTCTTCGGCATCTACATTTGGAAATATAAAGCCTCCCACTGGAGGTCGGGACGACTATTTTCGCAGTATAAGGTTTGGATGGCGTAATAAGGTTGGATCCTTTGGGAAGACGTTAGTTCTCCCGAAAGGAAGCCTCCTGCAGGGGTCAGGACGACTATTTGGCAGTATAAGGTTGGATGGCGTAATAAGGTTGGATCCTTCGGGAAGGCTTAGTTCTTCCGAAAGGAAGCCTACTGCAGGGGTCAGGACGACTATTTTGGCAGTATAGGTTGGATGGCGTAAGAATGTTGGATCCTTTGGGAAGACGTAGTTCTCCCGAAGGAAGCCTCCTGCAGGGGTCAGGACGACTATTTTTGGCAGTATAAGGTTGGATGGCGTAATAAGGTTGGATCCTTGGGGAAGGTTTAGTGCTCCCGAAAGAAGCCTCCTGCAGGGGTCAGGACGGCTATTTTGGCAGTATAAGGTTGGATGGCATAAGAAGGTTGGATCCTTCGGGAAGGCTTGTAAGACCCCAACTTTTTGAATAAAGATTAAATTTTCTCGAAATATATTTTTGAATATTATGGTGTGGATTTGATATAATGTTATAGTTGTGGGTAATATTTATAAATTTTGCAAAGTACGCAAGTTGTTATATAATATTCGATTGGTCGGGGAATATTCGTTTTAACAGAAAATATTCGTACAACAGCACAATCATTGGTGGACCCCCACAACGGAATTATTGTCAGATTGAGGAAAACGACAAAATTATTTTATGAAAATAACGGCGGAAGTCTTACCGTTAACTGTTGAAACACCCGGTGTTAAAAGTACAGTAATACGCGTGGTTACATAGTAGCACACGGTATTGATTATTGATGCTTACGTGAGAAGTCACTCAGTTATATTCAATTATTGCTACAGTAATTGCTGCATCATATCTATCATATTATAGATTCAATATGGTAAGTATCATCTGCATAAATGTTTTTTTTATTAATTAATACTTGAGACGACAAAGTTATTCATATTATAAACTGCAATATTTACAATGTCTAGAAGTTCTGTCAAGGAGAGGATTGGTCACCTAATTACGCGCCAATAGGGAGAAATCCTTATTGGAAAGCCCCATCTTTCCTGGGAACGACCTGGTTGATAAATATTGTGAGTTATAATATAAATGATGAATATTGTTCGGAGTTGAATTTGGAGACGCGGACGTGATATTTGAGGTCCAGAAAGACGAAATTAGTAAAAATAGTCTATAAACACAAAATTTTTCGAGATTCACAATTTGGTCAAAAAGTCAATAGTTGACTTTTTTGTGAAAAGTCAAACTTCGAAATTTCAAAATTTATATTTTGATAAAAATAGTTTCATTATGTTGTAATTGTTTGTGTTAGTGAAATCGACATTTATTCCGATGATAATTAATGTCTAGGGGTTATATTGATAAATCTGATAATTTACCGGATAAATGAGCAATTAATTGCTACTAATTCACATGTTTATATAACTATTTGTTCACATATGTGTACTATTGAATCACATTATTTACTATTAGTGGAGTTGGTGCAAGATTGATAATACTTGCATGACTAAGTTAAAAATTGAGGTAATAAATGGAGGAACTATACTGTAATTCGTAATTTTTCACATGATTATACTATTGATTCACATGATTGAACTATTGATTCACATTATTTACTATTAGGGGAGTTGGTGCAAGATTGATAATATTTACAGGACTAAATTAAAAATGAAAAAAAGTTGGAGGTATTGTACTGTAATTTTCGAGCCCCAAAACGTGCAATTATCGAAACTATATTTTCCTATAAATAGAAGCTCATTCTTCCTTCATTTCTCACCAATTTACAAAAGTTTTAGAGGGATTATTATATTGAGAAATTATAGAGAGAAAGAAGAAGAGAAATCTGCTACTCACTATTCCAGTATCCAGTTTTTCCAAGGTAGGGAATATTATTTCTTTCTTATCTGTAGCGACCCAAAATTTTTAGATAAATAAAATAAGAATTTAATAAAATAAATTTCTTAGTTTATTACGTGTTATATTATACTGCACTTATTAATTATATGCGGTGTAATATGTGGGTATGTATGTGTTGTGGTGTATATATTTAAATATATTTACCACATGTTATTAAATTGTTAAAGTAATTTCTAAGGGGAATGATATAAATTTTGGTGAATTAAAATAATTTATGGAAATAAATTATAACAGGTTTATTTATTAAATAAATTATTTTTATTTAATAAATAGTTTCCATTTATGAAAAGAATTTATGGATATTTTATGGAATATTTGAAGAATATTGTGTATATTTAATATACATAATTTGGAATGTGATATGTACTGAAGGAAATATAAATAAATGTATATGGGTATGCTGAACTTATTGTAATATAATATTAGATATGTATTACCTATATACGGGAATATATATGTATATATAAGTTACATATATAATGTGTGTAAAGTTGAGATTAGGAGCTGAGTTATTTTGGGTTAAGCTGGAGCTGTCAATATATTAGAAATAATAACACAAAGCTCAGCATGAGGTGTTTATTTGTGAAGCAGTAAAACGGAACACTAAGCAACAAACAAAGCATGAGCTGTAAAACTCTTGTATGGATCAAAGAGGAAAGTTACTATTACTCCTCTGTTCCTTCTCCATCCCCTGATCCCTTCTATTCGCGAAAAAAAAAAAACCTAATTCCCAACTTCTTCAATTTCTATTGAAATCACCAAGCATACAAGAAGAGATGGGAACTAACAAATAAATCGGTGGGAAGTAGAAAGCAATTGCTGCAGGAAGGATTACACTTGTTCATCACCAAGTTGGAAATAGTGTTTGTTAAATTTTATTAAAAAGGTATGTAAGCTTCCTTAGTAAATTCATGGAAATTTAGTAATTGTTTACTGTTATTGCCATGTTTGGTTGTGGGATGTTATTTGGATGGTGGAATCAAATGGAGTCAGAGGATATAAGAAGAATTTTGAAAGGAGATGGCATGATTACATGTTTAAAATCCATGAAAAATCTAACTTTACATGCTATGCATATTACATGTTCGATAAAATGGTTCAAAGAGACTATTATGCTAAATCATGAGAATTGGCTAATGTTCGGGCCAAGATAGTATATTTACATGAGTTATATGATAACTAAAGTTGTTTAAGTGTATTAAATCAAGTTTAAAATGAGTTTTATAGATTTTCTATCAAATTGGATGAAACCAAAATCTGTGATGTTTGAGTACCCATCTGTTTTATACCGTAAAGATGTTGGTAAGAATGAAACTCCAATGTAATTTTTACCTTGTAATAAAGTCTAGAGGTAGGAACACGTTTCGTGTTAATTGGTACGAACCAAGAAGAAGTTAAAACGAATTTTATAGTCAGTGGTTTAGTAAAATATATTAGAAACCGAAAACTAATTTGGCTGCTGACCTTGAAAAAAAAATTCGGAACTACCTAGACTTTCCAGAAAATTCTGGGCTTTTGGGGATGTGTAGTACACTGAATAAGCTTTCCATAGACTCCGGAACGGACTGATTCCGATCTCGGAGCAAGGAGTTATGACAGTTCAAAGTAGTCATGTCGAATCTGCCAAAATTCTGGAAAACAGATTCGAAGCAGCCCTTGGACGAATTTTCTGGAATTCTGTATTTAGAATTTGAAAATGGTCAAAGAATAAAAGTTGTAGTCCTGGAAGTTAGCTTCGTGTGGGCTCAAGAATCGCTCAAAAATGTTTTGAAACGAAGAAGTTATGATTGTTTTAGCAAAACAGGGTCAAGCTGGAAAACAATTAAAAATTGTTATGACAGAGCATTTTTGGAGCTTTGTTTGGACTGTTTAAAGTTTCTGAAATGGGTGGATTATATTTTCTAAATATAGTCTACTAGGGTGTTTTCAATATATATAAAAATTGGTTGCAATTCGAACTACGAGCGAAAAGTTAAAAATGCGCAAACTAGGCATTTCGTTATTGGGGCCGCATGGCCAAGCGAGGCCACACCAAGCTTAGCTGAGCCCCACGGGGCCAAGCCAAGCTTGGCTGCCGGCATAGAGAGAAAACAAGGGGCTGCTAAGCCAAACCAAGCCAGACTATGAGACTAATAATGCAACATAAAGGGTTAAAAGAAAAGGGGCTGTTTTGATATTATTTTGAGATGTTAAAATTTTTCACGCATTAGTATATGAAAATGAAATGGGTATTATAAGTTACCCAAACAAGTTGTAATTATCCCAAAATATGAAATACGCTATAAACTTCCCTTATACATTTGGATTGTGTACAAAGAACATGGAATGCCATGTATTAAGCTTCGAGTGAATTATAACTTAGAATTTTAATGTATTCACATACTACGATCATACCAAACCCTATTAAAGAGAAGAATGGTTATTGTACGTAAAGGATGAAGCATTTGAAAGCTATAGTTTATCCATATATATATATAAGAATAATATACGGGATATATTTTGTATTCACTTTGAATACTTAAGTGAGAAATAAGAGAGATGAAAAAGATCATGTTTTAAGCTGTGGGGGTTATAAATTGTAATTGTGATGTATTCATGTACTAAAACAACATCAAAGTTTATCAAATCTAAATGATTATGGTAAGTAAAAGGATGAAAATTTGGGAGGTACGCTAAAGTTTTTTTAACAAGAATGGAAGCTATTGATGTGATCAATAGGGATATGTAATATATATAACTATACAAGTTATATAAGACTATAATTGTGTAGAATCCGTGAAAGAAGGTTAAGCTATAAATACACAAAGGAAGTCATGGACGCACTATGTAACTATAAGTTTACATACAGATGAATGTTAAGCCTGTAAATACCTTGTAGAAGGTTTATAAAATGTAGATGCACTATATTGGCATTTTAAAAGCCTTGTTGAAAATTTTGCAAGCTTATGGCTATATTAAGCCAAAATTTTCGAAAAATTCTAAAGGAATGTAAATGTATTTTTTTCGGAAACTGATATAGAGAGGTGGTGTTATTAAACTATCTTTATTTGAATTTGAAGTATAGTTATTTTTGCTTATCTTTGTGTTCAATGAAATACAGACAAAAGATTCATATATAAGCATGGATGAGGTATTTGAAAAATGTCAAGACTATCTGTTCATTCTGGAAGAAAAAGAAATTGGATGCGAATAATATAGATAATGAACTAAGGACCGAGGCAAGTTTTTCAGTTCTATTATGTTTGTGGATTAAATGCGATTATGTCGTGAGTTACATACCATGCTTTATGAATTGTTAAAGTCAAAATATGACTCAGTTAATTGGGTTATGGAACTCAATTTATATGTGATTGGTGATAACACATGTTGTATGATGTAACTCGATAAATTAAAAATGTATAATGCATGAAGGTATGCTTTGCAAGGAATTATTGATGAATGTAGGATATGCATGGTAAAGAATATATGTTGCATGTAGATATGCATAGTAAAGGAAATATAGTGCATATGAAATTGTGTGCTATGTGAAACATGATAGACTGTTAAATTTGCTGGGCTGTCGAGCTCAATCTTGCAAACACAAACTTTTTGCAGGTTAATGATGTTATGCAATATTACTTGCTATACGGATGATGAAGATTGAACAACAGACGAAATGAATACATTTTCTTGAATTAGAAATTGTATAAAGCTATGATTGATGGTTTTGTTATTTATAACTGGCAGTTAAGTATAGTTTAAAATATTCTACGAAGAATATTTGCTCTAGATGAATTGTAATGAATATTTTATAAAAATAAAGTGATATAGTAACATTACTATATAAGAAAGAATCCGTGTTGAGGATTGAGTTGTATAAATATATGTATATAACTCTGGTTAAATAAATCATATAATAGATATGATTTCAGTATAAAGAAGAATCGTAAAGGTTGCGATTCAGGGAATGAATGAATGGAAAGAAAAAAAAATTTATTCCGCATTTTTAGCTATTTTAACATTAAATAATGTTTTAAAGCTATAACAAAATAGTATTAACGCACAAGATCGGGAAGGGAAATGGTCCCGATTTTGGAGGCGTTACATTATCTATGAAGAGAACTTCTGTTATTCCATTATTTATTATTCTGTTGGAATAACCTATATACGCGGACTACCCTATACTTGGTGAAATTCTTCTGTTGTTCCATTCTTTATCATTCTGTTGGAACATCCTGTCTGTGAATTCTACGTCGGACCTGGTTCCGTCTTTATTGTTCTGTTGGAATATCCTATCTGTGCGTTCTATGCCGGACCTGATTCTGTTTTTATTATTCTGCTGGAATATCCTGTCTGTGCGTTTTACGCCAGACCTGATTCTGTCTTTATTATTCTGTTGGAATATCCTGTCTGTGCGTTTTTCGCCGGACCTGATTCCGTTATTTATTATTGTGTTGGAATAACCTGTCTGTGCGGTCTATCTCATGCCTGGTGATTTCTTTTGTTATTCCATTCCTTATTATACTCAGTTGGTTAAAGTTTTGACTTCTATACTCCATGAAATTAGTGGAATATCCTTGATATTTGCGCTTCATCCAGTATCTTTTCATGAAAATATTCTTCTGAGCATTCTTGAATTTTACTCTACAAAGCAGTATCATGTTAACAATTTGAACGTTATTAGATCCTGGATAAAATAATTCTTAAACTTGTTTATTGAATTCTTATATCATTGTCATCATCCTCATGTTTATATTTTGTTAAAAGTCATCTGTGGCCTATAGTGCATAGATGGACTTGGTATGATTATGACCAGGGATTATTCGGTGTAATCATGACCGTAATGTTACAAATGATGTGGTAAAAGTCCCCATTGGCCCGTAGTGCATTGATGGACAGTTGTTGGCATGATCATGACCATTATTGAATACACAAATATTCTTGGCCCGTAGTGCATGGATAATTGTGGTCGTGATACTAAAGAATATCCTTGGCCGTAGTGTAGGGGTGATTCGATGATGTGGATTATTTATTAAGCTGAGTCCCAACGATAAAAGTGATGAAAAACCTTCTAAATCATAAAAGATAGTAGATTTTATTCTCTACTTGACTCTTTTAATGGATTGCTTGTTCTGTTGTAGTTAAACTTGATGGTTGTTATATTGTATCAGTTTAAACACTGTTGAAGGCTAACGATAATATATTCTGCATTATCTTAGTCATAATATTTCCTACTGGGCTAGTTGAGCTCACCCTTTTACTTTTATTGTTCTCTTCTGGAAATGAGAACGTAGCATGGACTAGTCGGAGAACGAAGTGACGGACTCCTTTTGAAATAGTGTAATAATCTCTAGTATACAATAATGTAATAATAATTATAATAAGGACTCCTTTTGAGTTTGTATAATCTCTAGTATACAATATTTGTATTCAAACTAACAGTTTATGTTTTATCGTATTGTACACGACAATTGTATTATTAAGTTGTATTTGGATTTATGTACCATGTAAGTGGCGACCCAAGATGGGTGACATATACCTAATTTTGGGGGCGTCACAGCTTAGTTCTCCCGAAAAGAAGTCTCCCACTGGGGTCGGGACGGCTATTTTGGCGGTATAAGGTTGGATGGCGTAATAAGGTTGGATCCTTCGGGACGGACCAATGTCCTCCTGAACGGATAACTTCTTCGGGACGGACCATCGTCCTCCCGAACGGATCACATCCTTCGGGACGGACTGGCGTCCTCTCGAATGGATAACTTTCTTCGGGACGGACCAACGTCTTTCCAAACGGATAACTTCCTTCGGGACGGACCATCGTCCTCCCGAATGGATCACATCCTTCGGGACGGACCGACGTCTTCTCAAACGGATAACTTCCTTCGGGACGAACCGACGTCTTCCCGAACAGATAACTTCCTTAGGGACGGACCATCGTCCTCCCGAACGGATCACATCCTTCGGGACGGATCGACGTCCTCTCGAACGGACAATATCCTTCAGAATGGACCAACGTCCTCCCGAACGGTCAAAATAAACATTTATACAGTTCTTCAGAACGAATACATTTAGTTCCTCGGAACGAACTTTATAATTGGTGTTCGGTTGGATGTGGTCAGTGGGTTATTTATATATCTTCGGTTGTGATAAGGTTGGTTCGGTTGTGATAAGGTTGGTTCTTTATATCTTCAGTTGTGATAAGGTTGGTTCGGTTGTGATAAGGTTGGTTCTCTATATATATTCAGTTGTGATAAGGTTGGTTCTTTATATCTTCAATTGTGATAAGGTTGGTTCTTTACATCTTCGGTAGTGATAAGGTTGGTTCGGTTGGTATAAGGTTGGTTCTTTATATCTTCGGTAGTAATAAGGAAATTGTTTATCTATTTTATGAGTGAACAAGAGGAGTGGGGCAGCGATATTGGGAGCCAACAATTTTAGTTCGACACATGGAGTTCAGGTGTGATATTTTGTCTTCGGCAAAGATGATCGTTTTGTTGGGATAAATTTGTATACTCTCTCATTTATAATTTTCTTATAAAAAAGAGACTGGGGGCAATGTTGGAGTGTGATTATTTGGGTCTAGCCATAGTGCAGACCAATCTATTTAATGGTCCGGATCTGGTGATGACTCATATGTATTTATTATGACAGTGGAAGAGTACTTATTAAAATAGGATTGCATTTCTTTATTTGGAGGGATAAGGAATCATTCTCCTAGTTGGATGCAGGTGGAGGTTACTTTTATATATACGGCTACAAGCTAGGGTTAGAGGGGGAACAGAATAGAAGACAATATATATACAACACAGATACATAACTTGTACTCCAAATATTATTATAGTGGATTACTCTCTCTCCGTGATTTTTTCTCAATTGGATTTTCACGTAAATTCTTGTGTTCATACTTTATATTTCTTTATTTATATTTATGCGAGTGTATTTCGTGAGTTTGATTTTACAACAATTACTCCATCAACCGTTGGCGCTATTTTGACCTGTCCTTTTGAATGATTTCGTCAGGCGTACAAAATCAGACGTTAACACGCACCATACTCACCCCTAATCATAATTTTTTGACAACATTAACTATACATTCGTCCCTATATACATACATATTACATATGTCTAGTTGTATTACCGACCTTGGAGAAATACTCCTTATATTAATCTTAGAATAAAATTACATAATATATTTGAATTTGGTCATGATAATAACATTATTATGTCATTATAAATAAACTAATAATTTAATATTTTTAAGAGTGCATATTAAATAAAAATACATTTTGATTACTTATAAATTTTGTAAATAAAATTGTGTTCCAACGAGAGTACTATATGTATATATATAAGAAACAAAAGGTGAAAGGGCCCCTCTTGGTTTCTCCTTATATTACTATATACTATGCACCCTTCTCTTTTCCTCTGTCAAACTTGTTTCTCCCTCTATTTCCTATACTCTTTACCTTTTCTCCCCTCCTCTCTCTCTTTCATATGTGAAAAGGAATGAAAGAAAAGCAGATCCAAGGTGGTGGTTAATCTGTCAAGTCCATCAATCAAATCAAATCACATCAATCAATCAATCAAATCAATCATAGAGTGAGAGTGCTAACGTGATCTGAACTGAGCGCAGCCAATAAATTTGAAAAGAGAACAAGGCAAACAAAGATCATGTCCTCCTCCTCTAATCCTGCAGCCTCCTTATCATCTGTGGACCAACTCCCTCCCTCCTCCTCCGAGCAGCTCTGTTATGTTCATTGCAACATTTGCGACACCATTCTTGCGGTATTAATTATCATTTTCTAATTTTCAGGAATAAGCACTACTAATCGGATCTCTATATATCCTCCCTTTGTGCTTAATTAAAATATCTTAGACGACTAAAGCGGAAAACTGTCCCCTAACTATGATATTATCTTCGTCAATCAGTTTTACTAACTAGCAAAGCCCAGCTCCCTTAAGTTAAGGGGACAGTTTAATTTACATTAATTTGAGTCATATTTTGCACCGCGTACGTTGCTTCAATTTTCATTACCTAATTAGCCATAGCTAGCTAGGTCACCAATTTAATTAAGGTTTCTTCCATTTTTGTCTACTTCATCTTTCTTTCTTGATCGACTTCGCTAAAATCATCACAGTGAATAATCCCATGCATCCAAGTAGATCATATTATATTTAATTTTTGGGTGTAATTAATTATTTTGTTATGTATAGGTGAGTGTTCCTTGCTCGAGTTTGTTCAAGACGGTGACAGTGCGATGCGGCCACTGCAGCAACCTCCTCCCAGTAAACATGCGTGGGCTGCTGCTCCCACCTGTACCTACTAATATTTCAGTACCTAATAATAATCACCTTCACTACTTGCCCCATTCCTACTCTTTCTTTTCTCCTACTACCCATCACAACCTTATGGTATGTTATTTAAGATTTTTATTGAAATACAATTATGTTTGTGACCCTTTCCAAATCTTTTGGATTAATTTCTCACATTTTTGTTACATTGTATTAATAAATTATTATTTTTCTGATAAAAAAGTGCGTAATATAAAAATTGTGCCCATTGAAACTAATATACTGATCCATATACATTATTTAGGTTGATGATTAATTATGTATCTATGTGCGCAGGAAGAGATCCCAAACCGTAGACCCAACTTTTTGATGAATCAGGCTAATCTGATCGGTGAGTTTTCTCTATCGGGGAGAGGTGGATCAAGACTTGATCAGCTTCCTAGGCCTCCACTCATTAACAGACGTGAGATTATTTATTTAATTTCTTTTAAATACTTCAATTATGTATGTTCAACTCTCTCTTGAAACATAAAAAAGCATGCTCAATGTACTGTTGGTACTCTTTTAGTCATTCAACAGAGAGAAAGAAAAAAAGTTTAAAAAAATGAATAAGGGAACCTTTCTCTTTTGAGTGCTCATATACAGTTTAGAAGGATTAGTTAATTAGGAGAAGTTATCGTTGAAGCTTAGCTCCAATTGCAGCTTTTAGGGTGTTATTTTGAATTTGGGGTTAGTTCAATATACAATTTATTGTTTGGGCCTAATCCATACCTTTTGGATTGCCATACTTTGTAAGGATTTTGTTTTAATGAAATAAAATCCATTTGCTTTTCAAAATATACATATTATATGTATATAATATGTATATGTAGACACCCTAATATACATTAAAGCTTTGTATCATATAATATATATTTAAGTATCTAACTCATAATCAATTGATAATGAGTGAAGTAGTCTTTTTATATATCTGGATGTAGGACTTTATATCTTAACACGCCCCCTCACGTGCGGCCTAATTTTGAGTCAAATGTGTGGACAATTTTAATTTGGTGACGTGGAGCATGTGAGCTATTGGGGTTACATATATAGCCAAACACATGGATAATTTTAATTAAATTATATAGAGCATATAGGCCGTTGGGTATTCACACGGATAGTGTATGCTCTGATACCATATTAAATTAAAGTATTCAAATCATAATCAATTGACAATTAATGAAGGGAGTAAACTCATAAATTATACATTTAGTCTTCAAGTCTACAATAGATTATATGTATCATTCAGATTTTAATTCTCAAGTTTATCGAACACAATCTAAGACTTGAAGGCTAAATGTATAATACTACAATATATTATATGCCACATCACAATACATGTTTGCAGCTATCAATTTAACGAGTTCAACTACTATCACCCCATCACTATATGTCTCCAAGTGTACTTTGGTACTTGATTATTTGTTTCTCCTATGTATAGCTGCACTAGTTTTTTCTGTACTGTATGATTAGATATATATATATAGAGGGTAGAGATGCATGGAGAGTTACTTAATTATAGGCCTTTGCAAGTCTAACTCATTAATATTTTTGTATGTGGGTTTGCATGTCCAGCTCCGGAGAAAAGACAGCGAGTCCCGTCTGCCTACAACCGATTTATCAAGTAAGTATGTATCTATCTAATAAAATATAAATGATTTTAAATTTCCCGTTCACTCAATAAATCATCTGAACCGTCTAAAGTTTGAGATAAATCACACCGTCCATACATTGCCGGAGGCATGGGACCCAGTCCCTAGTATATATATAACTGATCATCAATTCATCATTATGAAAATATGTATATATTATCTTGAAAAACTACTGTCATAGAATCCGCTAACTAAACAACTCCAATATATGAGTGCATGATCATACCTCCAATATATAAATGTATTAATAATGTGCAGGGACGAAATCCAACGCATTAAGGCAGGAAATCCAGATATTAGCCACAGAGAAGCCTTCAGTGCTGCTGCTAAGAATGTAACTTAATTCTCCTTCATATACGCATATACGTAAATAGATTTATATATACACACACACACATTTGATCCATCAATCATTTAACCCAACACACGTACTCTTTGCTCTCTTTTTTATTCCCCCCATGCATGTCGAAAATAAAAAACTATTATGAAAATTAAAAAGAGATTCTACAAGAGTACTTACATGGGAAGTTTGAAGTAAAAGAGAGTCGAGAAAACTTGACAAATATATATGTAGTCTAGAATTATCTGAAGTACCACAAGGGTGATATATGTAAGGCTACAAATAACTGCAACTGCATGTTTAAGTGATTAAACTAAATGAGAGGGGAGGGAAGGGAAGGGAACAAGATAGGCAATCATACAAAATCTCAAGACTAAAGAACCCATTGCCTTGCACTCATCCGACCGTCTTCTCCTCATGCTATTCAATAAATTAACATATATAAAGGGTAATATTCAATAGTCATATAACTTGATTCCAGGATCAGAGATACATTTTGTCTTTTAAAAATTAATTTGCTAAATTGTTGAATTGAAAATAGATACGAATGTATTTAATTTTAGTAATTAAAAAAAAAAGTTCTACTAGTATATTTGTACTAAAACAATAACATGTATCATATTTGTTGTTTTCAAAACTAATATTAATTCACATCGATTTTAAATTTTAAAATTTCCAAATTTAACTTGAAAACAAAAGGTGGAAATGTAATTATAATTTTGAAAACTGAGGAAGTATTTACTAAATATTTTCAATTTTACCTGGACATTTCTCTTTATTTACAGTGGGCCCACTTTCCACACATTCACTTTGGTCTCATGCCTGCTGATCAGACTTCTATGAAGAACACTAGTAATACTGTGCGCCAACAGGTATACAGTATACTACTAAGTAATAGATTAGTGCATGCATTGCAAAAGAATGATAGGAGAAGCAGAATATTCTCAGTATATGATATGAAATATCGTAAAAAAATTCCAAGTTAATTTATCCTTCTGGTTAATTTGTACGTGTAGGATATGAATGCAGAAGATATTCTCATGAAAGACGGCTTTTTTGGTTCGGCTAACATCGGTGTCTCACCTTACTAACAGTGATTGATCGAACCTGCTGATTTTCTATTTCTCCATCTCAATTTATGTACTAGAAACGTATGTGTAGCAGTAGCCTTAATCGGCTAGCTTCTGGTTTCACCGTTTGAAAATAGATTTCTAGATCGATCATATGCCAATCTAAGTACTCTTAACAACTTAAATATCTATCTAAGTAGATATATCTTCTAATTTAGTTTCACTGTCTCTAGCATGTACCTTTCAAATCCTACTACTTCCATTTCTGCTTTGAAGATCTTTCTGTTTCAAATTTCTCACTGCTGTACGTGTAGTCTTTAGCCATCCAATGGTCTGGTTTGATTTAATATGCTTCATATCACACCCCCAAACACTATCCTTATTGCTAGCTTTTAGCAATATTGTTCTGATGGTCTGGTTTGATAAGATTTTCCTATCACAAACTTTAGTCTTAAAATTTAATATTAGAAAGAAAAAAAATGTAAGAATTTCATGTGTTCATGAATGACATTTATTTAAAAGTCAAATGTAACTATCATCTCGATAAGAAAGAGCCTAACAAGAGACTTAGAAGGACACAATACACAAGATTATCGAATAGTAAGATTAAATAAAAGTTAAAATATAATAACTAGAAAATAGAATAATTGATTTGTAAACATGAAAAGATGGATTAACAATGATCGAGAATGATTAAGGTGGTGAGGGAGCAAAAATTAAGGGAGGCATTTTGATCCTAAATGTATCAATTATATTATATATATATATATATATATATATATATATATATATATATATATATATAGAGAGAGCAAGGATCAAGTGCATACCCCTTATCTTACTCACCCGTGCTCACCCCCCTTTAGGCGACGGTTTCGGTCATACAACCGTCGCCTATACTTTTAGCGACGGACAACATATAGCGTCGCTAAAAGTATAGGCGACGATTGTATGACCGAAACCGTCGTTTAAAGGGGGGTGAGCACGGGTGAGTAAGATAAAGGGTATGCACTTGATCCGGACCGTATATATATATATATAGAGTCCGGTTCCAGTCCGGACTCCCGGACTTTCTTAAAATACAGATTTTTTTTGTTTTTTTAAACAACTAAAAAAAGTATAATATTTTACGGAATTGGAATTTTTTCATAATACGGTGTTTTGGGCGTGATTTAGATACATATAACAAAATATGTATGTACAATCCTGTTTTGTTATATGTATCCAAATCACGCCTAAAACACTGTATTATGAAAAAATTTCAGTTCCATAAGATATTATACTTTTTTAGCAAAAAAAAATGATCCGTATTTTAACAAGGTCCGGGACTCCCGGACCTGATCCTGGTTCTATATATATATATAAAGGTAACTGATTTATAACTAACGTTGTTTATTCTTATAACAGATTCGTGAGTGTTCATCCGATGATCGAACGGTTTAATAGAGCCCCGTCCACTGTTTAATTTTCGGTATTACTATTGACGGAACATATGTCCAAAAAACCTCTCATTGTACAAGTCATTAAACTGCAGAGCCTGAAATTTTAAAAACTATTATTTAACTTCCGCAATATTAAACTGTGGAGCCCAAATATGAACTGATTTTATCAAATAGTCTATCCGTCAGGAAGAAAACATTTCATGGTCGAAGGAACTAGCTCCACATCATAAAAATCCGCAATCATAACGAAACTATTGACTAATCAACCACAAACTCTCAATAACGAAACTATTGACTAATCAACCACAAACCCTCAATTCATTTGCAACGCAGTAGCATGATCTAGAAATATACAATTCAGATCTAATGGATCGAATCAGATAGAAAATCCCATCATTTATCACTGGAGCAAACAAAAAAGTTGTTGTCCCGTATCACAGTCAATACCCATAGTCGTTATCTTTCGATTAAACGTTCGAGCATAGCAGACGCAATAGCCCTAACACTGACCGGAGATCATCAACCAACACTGTGACTCCACCAGGGAACGGAGTACCAGAGAGATCTAAACGCCGAGGAGGTCAGCGATCGGCAAACGTAGAAAGTAGGAGAGGATATAGGAGACGAAAGCGAAGTTTTAGAGATAGCATGATACTAATTATTATTTTTTTTAGTTTTTAGGTTCTGTGCATGCCAATTTTTTTTTAATTTTAAATTTTTTAGACTCAACAGTTTAATATTATAGATGCCAAAGAAAAATTAAATTTTTTTTAGGTTCCGAAGTTTATTAATGCAAATGCCAAAAAAAAAAATATGCAGGTTCCACAGTTTAATACTCCGGACGGAAAATTGTACAAAAAGAGGAATTTTAGACATTTGTCCCGTTCGCATTATTAAACTGTGAAATATTGAAAACGGAGATTTTATTAAACCGTTCGATCATTGAATAAACGTTCAAGATCTATTGTAAGAATAACTTTAATCTAATAACGTTAGTTATAGATCTGTCTATATATATAGAGTTAGTACTGTACTACTGTGTAGTATCAAAATGTGCTAGCTACGTACGTACGTACTCATGTATGTATATAATACTCCAATATCATTAATCTTGATCCCTCCAACATTTAACACTGTACCTATCAACAAATCCTTGACAAAAAGAGAATATAATTGTCCCCACAACAATTAATGGAATTAATCTGTCTCTATTAAATTTTTTTAGAAAATTATAATAAAGCTTCATTTCAACATCAATTTGTTTCACAATTTGACCCCCATAATGCCTGAAATCTTTAAACACTACACAATGGAATGGAATAAAATGCAAAATCTTGGGGTTGGACCGGGGGCTATCTGATCAACAGATCCAACATGCATTGCCCGCTGGGCATTCTCTCACATCCACTTTTTACAGAAAAAGCTTGTAGTACGTACCAGTCAGCGTGTAATATATATATATATATATATATATATATATATATATATATATATATATTCTATCTAATAAAATACAAATGATTTTGAATTTTCCAATACAAATGATTTTGAATTTTCCGCTCACTCAATAAATCATCTTGGTCGTCCAAAGTTTGAGATAAATCTCACCGTCCATATACATCTATCTAATAAATTCTATCTATTCTATCTAATAAAATACAAATGATTTTGAATTTCCCGCTCACTCAATAAATAATCATCTGGGCCGTCCAAAGTTTGAGATAAATCCCACCGTCCATATACATCTATCTAATAAAATACATTTATCTATTTAATCTATCTAATAATGATTTTGAATTTCCCGCTCACTTAATAAATCATCTGGGCCGTTTTAAGTTTGAAATAAATCTCACTGCCCATACAGTGCCGGAGGCACGGGACCCATCTAGTATATATATATTACAAGAAGAATCCATCATCACTAAATACTAGTACTACATAACTACTAGTTGTAATGAACTAACGATAATCATTTTCTTTTGAGTTTCTTTCTGTTTTAAATTGGTGTGACAGTCGCATTTTTCTCATAAATCCATGTCCCAAATCTGATTAAATTTTATGAAAGTGGTGATGTTAATGTTTACGTCACATTCACATTTTTCTAATAAACTATGATACACTTAATTAATTGTATTGCAAATGGATGAATTGTCATTACATCAAATAAATAATTGGGTAGTGAAAGAATGATAATCCAAATAAATATAAAAATGGATCCCCGGGAGCTTTTAGTACAAAGGGAAGGAAAAATGAATGTGTCAAAATTACCTTAGTTTCATATCAACAAGCCTGCCTAGAGAATTACACACCTAAACAACACTCACAAGTACAAATTTAGCAAGCGAGGATCCCCCGGTGGAAAACTAAATGCTTAGTAGAATATGGATATTATTTATCATCATTAGCAGAGTAAAGAACAGCTTTGATTCATTGCTCATGATTGATGTTGCAAAAGAAATATCTTCTGGCCTGAAAATGAAATAACAATATTGTAAAATTAGAACTAGCCTTATGAACTAACGCTATATATGTTTTAGCAACTCATTTCCAAGTTTTGCAATTCCATATAATTGAGTTTTAGTTAAAAACTCCATTCCAATTCATATATATTCTTAGAATTGAGTTAAGAGTTTGAAAAAGGTTGGGTCCTCTATATATATATTCTTGTACATACTTTTGCAATTTGCTGAGTGCGCCACAGAAGAGGGCATTTTCAGGGATGGGCAACTCTGTTTTGTTAGTGGGTTCTGGATTGACAACCTTGACATAAGTTTCTTGACCAAGATACCATGAGTCGAGGTTTTCTGTTCTCAAATTCCAGATTCCAACATTATCAAGTGAAATTAAGACTGCAGTCCATGCCCCGGGAAAAACCTAAAGCAGAGCATAAAACCACTGAGTTTAGTATACTTATAGATGTTAAATAATTCAACATAAAACTTCTTTCATGTCCTCCAATCAAATCAACTCTAATCTCAACAAAACTGGAGGGGAATTATCATGCATGGAAGTTCGATTTTTTGATTATTTAATTTGCATAGTTTCAGAAGTCCTGAAGGCACTACAACAGTTGTAAAACAGTTGTTAGAGAAAATTTGCAAGGGTCCTCTCACAAAATAATGCAATGTGGGTTCAAAGTTCTTTTCCATGTACGTACCCTGATGTTATATTAACTACCATGTGTCGCAACAATCATGGCAATTTTACTTCCTTTTGCTGGTATGGAAACATAACAAGCAGCAGATGGAAAGCACAAACTTCAATAAATCCAACCACTAAAACATATTTCTATGTTAGACGCGAAAAAGGATTTCATGGATTAGAACTTTTGGTTAAGAAATAGGGAAAAAAGAAGGGGAAATACACACATATATATATCTCTGTGTACACAACACATACATTCATTCAATTTAGTATGAGCACTAATAACTTTTTGTATTGTAGAAATAACCATGCAGAATCAAATTTAACTGATGGCCGGGAAAAGTTATCTATGTGGCAAGGGCTCAGAATGTACAAGTACAATCATGCAAATAAGCTCCAAAACAATGGATTTTCTAGGATTGACAAGTTAGGAGGAAGCCATGAACCCAAGAGCTAGTATAAGAAATGGCCTAGGCTCTCCTACGAACCCAATCAAAATAATAGCAATTTTTTACCTGTGTCGTGGCACGAGCAATTCCATCCCACTTATTATATGTGCCCCTACTAGCCTCTGTCCACTCACCATAATCCATCCTGCAATTGAGTAATCAAATGGCAAGGTAACAACAGCAAGTTAGCAGAAGATACAAAGCCATATACATGAAGATATAATGGTGTTTAGAGGCAGGGAGCAAGTTCCTACCCAACTACAAAAAAGGCATATCCATCCATGTGGTAGCTTTGCATCTTGGTGTCATTGTTTTGCAGTATTACTTCCATAAATCCTCTAAATGTGCCATTAATTATCCTTGTTTCCATCTTAGGTGGTCCTGTAAGTGGCCTGTTGGGAAAATCAGCCTTATATACACCCTTCACTTTGTATTGATCAGCAAGCCTAATTGGTGTGTGTGGATTAACAAATGAGATCCCATTTAGTGTTGTCCGTCGTTTCCCATCAATCATCATTGGTGGCTTGTTTTTCAATACATATACTTCGGTCACATTGATGGAGCCATACCTAAAAGAACCTTGTGGGTTTGGGCGAGCACCACTAGCAGACACATTCCACCTGCATATATTTAACCATAGGACTCCTAAATCAGTTAGGTAGAGACAACGAACGAATGCATTATTATGCTTGAAGGGAGAAGTAATTGAAGTTGAAATACGCAGAGAAGAATAAAAAAAAGTAATTAAAGTGCTTTCACAAACATTAACGTGCCAACCCATTCAAAAGGAATTGTGAACAAACCTGATGGACCTTGCTTGGTTCATTGAGAATGTTTTGTCAAATTGATCACTTGGTGGTTCTGGAAGGGGACCAGTTGCTATTCCTTTAGAATTTGAATAGTGCAAGATGCCAACACCAGTAACTCTTTTCCAAACTGATTCATTTACAAACCTCGCACTTGCTACTATGTAATAATCAGTGCTTGCATTTTGATCCATGGTTACCAAGAAAGAGTATGATTGTCCAACGTGAATATCTAAACTAGTATAATTCTGCTGTACAGTATATGATCCCTCAGTTTCTGCTAAAAGCAAGTTATGGTTCTGAATTCTGAAGTTCAAACTAGTTGATACCCCAACATTGCTGACACGGATGCGATAAGTTTTGCCTGCCCAACATCATAACATTTAATAGTTTAAATAGGAAAGGGAAAGGGAAAGTAATGTATATTCACTTTCTAAGTATCAAGACATGTCTTCTGGGGGAGAGAGAAGTAGAAGCTGAAATAGGAAGTTTATTTCCCTCTTAAGTCAATATGACTGTCGATGAATATCACAAAAAAATCAAGGTGAGTTTTCACAAGATGAATATCACATAAGGAAAACTACACATGTTGAAGCCAATTAGCGGAATATCAGGTCCCTGATATATTAGTAATAAACTAATGCCCTCTGATTCATGACCTATTTATTGATTCATGGCCTATATGGAGTAAATGCAACTATCAGCCTAATGAAAAAGTGGTCATCGCAGATCCAGAATTAAGGAATAATATATATATATATATATATATATATATATATATATAAGTGAAAAGCAGCCAAAGTCTTGACCAATTTGTTTGGAAAAAAAGTTGTATGCAGTGAGTTGTTTAAATGAAAGAATTAATGCAAAGAAATATCAATTCAGCCTCGTTAAGCCAACACCAAATGAATCTTCAATTTAATCTACAAAACCTCCAAACAAATAGCAGATCTATGGAAGTAACAATTTCATTATATCTCCCTCACTAACAATGCTGTTCATATTACTCACCAGGGTGGACGTCAATTTTCTCATAGTCAATGCCATCAGGTACAAGAGTATCGTTATATCTATAAGGGCCTTTCCCATTAATAAGAACACCATCTGGCATTCCGAGATCTTTCCCACCGTTAAGAGTCCTCCTCAGAGCCTATAATCCAAACAGAACCAAACAATAGTCACATTACATCTTTTACTTCAACATACATTACATAAAGAGCACTTGTTAACAAATTCTTGAACACTAACCGTATGGTTGCTTGTGTACCAATCACCAATCATGATTGAAATATCCCCATCTGGGGTTGCAAAAGGAATGGAAATTATTGCCCTATTATTAACAATAATGCCACCAAAACCGCCCGAGGCTCTTTGAAAATTGAGCGAAGGGAAGTAAAAGTAACTCCCAATCTGGTCCTTAACCTGGAAGTCATAAGTCCAGTTCCACTTTGGAGGAATTGGGCAGTTAGTGCCAAGCACTCCATCTTGCCAAGATGAGCGCCGCTGTTGAATACCAGCCCTGCAGCACCCATTAAATTCAAAATCCTCATATACCATAAGAAATGCAAATATTAAACCCAATTTACAATTAAATTATTAAAAAACCTACCAAGTAATTAGGAGGTCTTCATCTAATTTGTTCCGAACATTGATCTCAACATCGTTGTTAGTAGTAACATTAATAACAGGGCCTGGAAACTTTCCATTTATAGCAATAACCTGCAAAGTCAAATGCATTGGAATTTAAGAACATCACTAAAAACGAGGGAAGCCTTTAAACAGTAATTACCAAAAAAAGAAAAAAACAATCAACGATATGTTAAAGCTCACTACATTAAATAGAATCAACTTAACAAACAAGCACATTTTGCAGATATTTAAGCACATTTTACAGATCTGAAGCTAAAGACTAATTTTTTAAGAATCTAAATTAAAACTTACCCATCTAATATTCATGAAAATTAAGCCAACCCACTTAAAGATATACAGGGTATATACATACATATATATATATATGTATAGAGCGAGAGAAAAACAGACCTGTTGGGGAACACCCAGAGGAGAAGCAGTTATGTAAGAGACCACAAATTCATAGGAAACAAATGGATCTTCAGCAGAACAAAAGCTCAAGAACAGAGAAATGCAGACAGAGAGAAGTGAGAGAAAGCTAAAGGAAGCCATGTATATGAATTTTGGTGATATTTGGAAGTGAAAAGAACCAAATTTCTTAGCTTTACATTATCAGACAGAAGAAAACTAGAGACAGAACAGAGGAAGAGAGAGAAATAAAAGGAAAGAGAGTGTGAATGTACGTGTTTGTGGAAAGTTGAGGAAGAGAGAGAGAAAGAGTGAACGGCTCTATTTAGTTGGTACAAAGGAAAGGAGCAGTTGATTCATTTCTTTTCATTTCGTATGAGGAGGTAAAAGAAAAAGAAATAAAAAAGGAGATTTTGTATTAAAACTTTTTGGATATGAAATTCATTACCCATTAATGTAAAAGAAATCACCTAAAAATATTATATTTTTATATAAATTATTAAATATCAACTCCCTATTTAATAATAAAAGTTGTGGAATAGAGAAAAAGAAAAAAAATTATACTCCACCTCTTTTAAAATATTAGATTACTATTGACTTTTTAAAATTAATTTAATACATTTTAAACTCAAAATTAATATAATTTTTATTAATTTAAATTTAAATATTATAAATTATCTAAAAAATACTTCTTATTTTAAGATTTATTATTTTATAATTTTAATGAATCACTTTAATTTTAAATTTAATAATATTTTATTTTAATTTTAAAAAATTAATAATAACTTATCAGTTATCATGAAGAGCATGCATGGGCAAGAGAGAGAAAGAGAGACACTGAGACAGAGTGGCATAAAATCTAGAGAGAGTAGCCAAGTCAAATGCCAGCCAATCGACAGTTCAAAAATTCAGCCGTATAAGCTTTACACTCTTTCAATTGGATTAATGTTGTCGTCCACCCGACTATATTATGATATTAATATAGTAGTATTATTAATACTTACTCCGTTCCAAATTAACTGCTCAATTTTAATTTTTTTAAGTCAAATTGACTATTTTTAAAAGTAATAATTAAGCATATATAAATATATTTCTAAAATTATAAAAATTGGGATTAGTAATAAATTGTATATACTTTCTTTTGATTATAATCTCTTCACATATATTTTAGCAAAAATAATAAAAAGATTAGTTTTAAAAATGGTCAATTTGATTTTAAAAAATCAAAACTGAGTAATTAATTTGGGACGGAGGAAGTATTATTTTTGTTTAGTTCAATTTTATTTTTAAAAATAATAATAATAATAAATCAAATAATAGTATAATGGTAATGACATTAGAATGACATTCTTGATAATATTACGTCATTTTATATTACTATTAATAAATAAAAGATTTTATAAATAAAAAAAATACAAATATGTTTTGTATTTAACATATTTGTATAGTATGTACATAGGCACGTATACTGATATACATGTTCAGAGGCATAAGTAGAGATCCTCTGAAAGCGCCACATGGTTGCGGCCAGCACCTTGTTGGACCCATACGTGTGTATTGAAATTGAAACAAATTTCCCAAAAAGATTATATTTGTAATTCATATGAAAAGAAAGAAAAAGGAACAAGTTAGAAGTCGGAATAATCGAGTTATTCAAATTTGATTTATAAAATTTATGAAATATATATATAGAATAAGGTTTGTTTGGCTATTGAATCGAATATGATCCAAATATCAATAAAAATTACAATTTAAAGATCATGTTTAAATAATTTATCGAACTTTAAAATTTACTCATATTTGAATCGTTTATATTTTAAATCGAACTTTTAGTCAAACCGAGTACATGAATCAAGTCCAAACCGTTTGATTCATTTTACCGCCTTAATTAAAAGTGTAATATAAAAAGTCATCCTTTCAATAGAAAAAATGGGTTGCGGCTTGGCAATTGGCATGAACATCAAACCGGAGGGAGTTGGGTTTAAAATTGTTTGCCCATTGCACTATTCAAGATGTTTGATTTGTTAACTCTCTATTCAAGTCAAATCCATTTGAGCGTAAAATTTTAATTAAATTTGTTTTCTTAAATCATAAAAACATTTTATTTATTTATTTATTTGGATCTAATGAGTTGCTAAACATAATCACGCAAAAAATAATTATCAGGTTTAAGCCGGAAGGTTACATAATGTTAACATTTATTAATGAAAAAGATGAGTAGCATGTCAATGCTCATGGGCATCTCTCCATAATTTTTTATTTTACTTTTTTTGCACAAACATGAGAATATCATTAATATTATTCTTATTGAAAATTAGTCATCGAACAATGACTATACATAAATATGTCTCTGTATAATAACACAAAATATTTATAGTGCTTGAAAAATGTATGTTTGAATTACGTGGACATACATTAAAATGGTGTATAATACTACAATATTTTTGTTGGAGTGTGATTATTTGGGTCTAGCCATGGTGCAGCCCAATCTATTTAATGGCCCAGGTCTGGTGATGGCCCATATGTATTTATTATGACAGTGGAAGAGTCCTTATTAACATAGGATTATATTCCCTTATTTGGAGGGATAAGGAATCCTTTTCCTAGTTGGATGCAGGTGGAGGTTACTTCTATATATACGGCTACAAGCTAGGGTTTAGAGGGAGGAAGAACACAAGAGATACAACACATATATACAACTTGTACTCCCAATATTATTATAGTGGATTACTCTCTCTCTCCGTGGTTTTTCCCAATTGGGTTTCCACGTAAATTCTTGTGTTCATATTTATATCTCTTTATTTATGTTTGTATGAATGTATTTTGTGAGTTTGATATAATCAATTACTCCATCAACCGTTGGCGCTATTTTGGCCTGTCCTTTTGGGTGATTTCGTCAGGCGTACAAAATCAGGCGTTAACATTGGCGCCGTCTGTGGGAACCAAGACACTTCTTCCAGTGTCAAATTTAAAATCACCAAATTTAATTGGAGTGCCAACACATAAAGCTAAGTTACTCTCTTTTATTATATTTAAAATATATATATGCAATATGCGTTGAGCCTTCTGCTAGTAATCAGTTCATGCCAATTAAAATTTTAGAATCCCCATCATTAACAATTACTTTACACGTATACATGTGTACAAATTCATGTAGGATATATCTCTTGGGTTGGGTGGCGTATGTCAGGAGTAACATGATTTAATATTATAAAGTGATTATGGCGTGTAATTATAATTTAATGTGATATCTATATGCCTATTCAGTTCGAAAAGGAAAAAATAGCATTACTATTTAAGGAGTAATTATCTGAAGACCCATGTGATTCATCTCTTATGCCTGACTCATATTCAAGTAGTATTGTCACAATTTGCTTATCTTAAGTTCCAATATGAGCACTGTTGTTCACTTCACGTGGTTCATGGTAGCATGGCACATATATAAACTCAACAGTAGCATGATTTCCCCTGATTTTGACCTTTATCCATAAGCTTCGGCTTTTGCAATCTATTTATGAAATCTCATGTTCATATTTGATTGAACTGTTGGCAGCTACTGCTAAATGTCAAATCAATCTTTCTGATACGTTTGTAAGTCTTGCATTATCGGGTCCCCCAAGATAAGAAGTTGCAAAACCTTTTCGAGATGATCCTCCAAAGCAAAAAAGGATTTGAACAAGAGATATACTGAGGGAGTCTTCGCTTTAAAGATTTTGAAGCAGATCGTGCATATGAGAGATTGGAGGTTGAGTATTCAACTGTGGCAATTAAGAGTGGAAAATGGGGAAAGGAAACCAATTCCCCCAGTCAGTGACTTTTGGATTTTTCGTTTGTTTCTGAGTGGCAGTCTACTTTTTGGCGATCTAGAGCAAGCAGGATGTTCAGCAAAGCAACCCTTATCCTTTGGAGAACGGATTATTATCAACATTGACTATGAACATGTATGGCTCTTAATTTTCACAAAAGGAGGGAAGCAATGAATTCGTTGTCCTTCATCACTATCAGCATCTGCCGACTAAATGGGAACGAGCGAATTTTAGGCTATGATTCTTTCAGACAACTTCGTCAACTCCACTTAAGCAAGCATACCCGACTGACTCCAAAATTATCCCTAAGTGACAGCGATTCTTTCCTTCGACAATTTTTCCTATGGTCCTCAACAATTTTCTCCATGGATTCGACAGTTTATTGATAAATTCCATGTTCATGCTTTGATGTCGATATCGGCATGCCATATATTCAATTGCTTCAGGGTTTCGCTACAATTCATTAGGAATTCAATACACTTCGACAATTTTGGGCTAGACCAAATCGAATCTAAGCTTCGGTCATCCAACTTATGAGCAAGGGGTACAGACGCGGTTCCTTTGATTGCATATTGAGCTTCGATAAACCTCGGCAGACCAAGTCTTGTCACCAATTCATTCTATGTTTCTCGCTACAACAACTTGTTAGCGTTTGTATTGACGAAAAGGCTCGGCGTGGATTTAGTCACCTACAGATTTCGACACATTAAAAAATACTCGTTTTCGGCATTGACATATCCAAATTCTCTTCGACCGCCAAAACCAAATTCTATCATTGGAGGGCAGTATCCGATTTCTAGGCAAACAAATCAGCATAACATGTTCGGCACTCCCATTGATGGTCTTCTATGATCTTCGGTTGGCGGGAAAGATAATATTTTGGGCAAATTATAGAGTTGGTATTTGATTCGGGCTAATTTAATTGGGGAGACGAGATACACGTGTCTTGTATGAGCTCTGACCGTTCAAGATGTTTACTCGTGACACCTTGGCAACAATCCACTTCGGGCAACAACAATCCTCTTCGGATAATTGCAGTTTGCCTCGGACTATATCACATCAGTTTCATCATATCTTCGGCTGTCTACTTTCGGCAGATATAAAGTCTGATCGAAGCCTCCCACAGGGGTCGGGACGGATATTATGGTGGCATAAGGTTGCAGGGGTTATAAGGTCGGACAAACGTCCTTCGAGAAGGCTTTGATCTCCCGAAAAGATGAACATTTTACGGATATTATGGCGGCATAAGGTCGGAGGGGTTATAAGGCCGGACAAACATCCTTCGGGAAGGCTTTGATCTCCCGAAAGGAAGCCTCCCACTGGGGTCGGGACGGCTATTTTGGCAGTATAAGGTTGGATGGCGTGATAAGGTTGGATCCTTCGGGAAGGCTTAGTTCTCTCGAAAGGAAGCCTCCCACTAGGGTCGGGACGGCTATTTTGGCAGTATAAGGTTGGATGACGTAATAAGGTTGGATCCTTCGGGAAGGCTTAGTTCTCCCGAAAGGAAGCCTCCCACTGGGGTCGGGACGGCTATTTTGGCAGTATAAGGTTGGTTGGCGTAATAAGGTTGGATCCTTCGGGAAGACTTTGATCTCCCGAAAGGATGAAAATCCCGAGGATTAAAATCCAGCGGATAAAAGTCCCGAGGATAAAAGGCCCGAGGATAAAATCCCATGGCGACTTTTTCAAATAGTCTCTTATAAATAAGTTTCCTTATAAATAAGAGACTGGGGGGCAATGGCGGCATAAGGTTGGTTCGGTTGGTATAAGGTTGGTTCTTTAAATATCTTCGGTTGGAATAAGGTTGGTTCGGTTGTGATAAGGTTGGTTCTTTAAATATCTTCGGTTGGAATAAGGTTGGTTCGGTTGTGATAAGGTTGGTTCTTTAAATATCTTCGGTTGGAATAAGGTTGGTTCGGTTGTGATAAGGGTGGTTCTTTAATATCTTCAGTCGGAATAAGGTTGGTTCGGTTGGTATAAGGTTGGTTCTCTATATTCGGTTGTGATAAGGATGGTTATCTATATTCGGTTGGAATAAGGTTGGTTCGGTTGTGATAAGGTTGGTTCTTTATATCTTCGGTAGTGATAAGGTTGGTTCGGTTGTGATAAGGTTGGTTCTCTATATATTTGGATGTGTTCGGTGGATTATTTATCTATATTCGGTTGTGATAAGGTTGGTTCTTTATATCTTCGGTTATGATAAGGTTGGTTCTTTATATCTTCGGTTGTGATAAGGTTGGTTCGGTTGGTATAAAGTTGGTTTTTTATATCTTTGGTAGTGATAAGGTTGGTTCGGTCGTAATAAGGTTGGTTCGGTTGTGATAAGGTTGGTTCTCTATATATTTGGATGTGTTCGGTGGATTATTTATCTGTCTTCGGTAGTGATAAGGTTGGTTCGGTTGGTATAAGGTTGGTTATATATATATTGGGTAGTGATAAGGTTGGTTCGGTTGGTACAAGGTTGGTTCTTTAGTAGCAATATTATAAGGGCAATTGTTTATCTATTTAGGAGTAAACAAGAATAGTGAGACGACAATATGGGGAGTCAACAACTTTAGTTCGGCACATGGGGTTCAGGCGTGATATTTTCTCTTCGGCAAATATGGTCGTTTTGTTGGGATATATTTGTATAGTCTCTCATTGGGATATATTTGTATAGTCTCTCATTTATAATTTCCTTATTATAAATAAGAGACTGGGGGGCAATGTTGGAGTGTGATTATTTGGGTCTAGCCATGGTGCAGCCCAATCTATTTAATGGCCCAGGTCTGGTGATGGCCCATATGTATTTATTATGACAGTGGAAGAGTCCTTATTAACATAGGATTATATTCCCTTATTTGGAGGGATAAGGAATCCTTTTCCTAGTTGGATGCAGGTGGAGGTTACTTCTATATATACGGCTACAAGCTAGGGTTTAGAGGGAGGAAGAACACAAGAGATACAACACATATATACAACTTGTACTCCCAATATTATTATAGTGGATTACTCTCTCTCTCCGTGGTTTTTCCCAATTGGGTTTCCACGTAAATTCTTGTGTTCATATTTATATCTCTTTATTTATGTTTGTATGAATGTATTTTGTGAGTTTGATATAATCAATTACTCCATCAACCGTTGGCGCTATTTTGGCCTGTCCTTTTGGGTGATTTCGTCAGGCGTACAAAATCAGGCGTTAACAATTTTAATACATATTCAGACAATTTAAAACATTGTTCATAATAATAATGTAGAAAGAAAAGTTTCAATATTTAAAGGAAGACTAGAAAATGTGTTGGGTGATAACTAGGGAGTTAATTAGTGATCATACACAAAGTACTAACTTAACATACATGTTTGGAACTCAGTTTGACCTAAAAATTTAAGTCATTAGATTATTGAGCTCATTCGTATATATTAATCATTCAAATTTTCATTATTTATTCGATGTGAGATTTCAATTCACTTGTAATATTATAACAATCTCCTCCTTACAAGTCATAAAGTGACGTTCATTACATCAAGAGTCAACTTTTTAATTCATCGCATGTCTTTTGAAGACTGAGGAGCCACGCGTGGTGTGCGCATGCACAAAGCATTAACATACATATTTGAAATTCAATTTATCTCAAAAATTTAAATTATTAAGTCTTGAGTTGATTCATATATATTAATCCTTTATTTTTTATTTGATGTTTGACTTCAACCCAGTGATATCTGTAAAAGAAAAGAATCCTTAACATCCAATTAAGCAGCATGCATGATGTATAAAATTCAGGTAAACTCAATCATTAAACTAAAGTTAGGACTACGTACTAGTTTGATTTACTAATTACTACAGTAAATACAAACACATCATCATCATTTGAAACTTTTTGTCATAATCTAGATGACGGATGGATGGATGAATTCATTTGAGTAATTTACAGGGGACTAAAAATGAGCAAAGTTTTGCTTTCTAACCAATCAAACTTTTGGTAAAGTAATGAATTGGTTTAGCCAGCCCAGCCGTTCTCGTAATGAGGTGTAGCATGTGAGCTTGTTATGCTACTTGCTGCTCTGCTTTGTTTTATGAGTCAATGATATGATGGGATAACCTATTATTAATTTCAAGATCTGGTTTGACCAACACTAATTTCAAGATCACTAAATATATATATACTCTAACAAACTAAAAAAAAACTAACCAAACACGAATCCATTATAACAACAGTACAACTTAGTTATGACATCGATTTTTTATGATATAACGACAAAAAAGTTCGTTGTTATTGTCGATTCGTATTTGGTTCATTTTTTTTGTTCCGTGGAAAGCCGGACTGTTCATAACTTTTTAAAGTTAATTAATTTGTAAAAGTTTAAATTTAATATATGATACCAATATTTTTCAAATTATTTAGAATAATTAAAATTATATTAATTTGAAGCTAGTTAATGAATTGAAAATAATTTTAGATTTTAAAAATACACAGTTGATGTTAAGAAAAAAATATTAAAAAAGGAAGGTACTAGTATTAGTAGATTAGTTTTATTACCAACATGGAACCTTAAAAGTAGGGGTTAAAATTGTATAATACGGTTAATATTATAAAAGTAATCATAATTACAGTTAACCAAATCAAATCGTTCAATTACTAACGGTATCAGCTAATATGCTATTAAAAGAATGAAATAAATAAATAAACAAATTAATAATTAATAAAAGGAGTTTAAAGTTGAAACCACAACTATTACCCACAATTAATATTGCTATTAATGTATCTATGAAATTATTAGAACTTACTAACAAAATTGTGCTAAAATTAAGTTATGAATACTCCTTAAAAGTTTGTTATACATACATCTATGATTTGAATAAGTAGAAGAAAAAGTTACTTACACAATTAATTAATACACAATTAATTTGGGTAGTAATTGTGTATAAACTGCTCAACAATAGGTTAATGAAAGGTAATTAATTAAAAAGAAAAATGCTAATCTAAATTCCTCCTCGTGTACGTAAATCTAACTTAAAATGGCTCAAGTACTTGTATTTCTTCTCATGCAGCTAAGCAAATTAAATTGTTTTAATTGCTAAGCCGAATAAAAAAGGTCGGTCGGGTTCTCATTCGTTATGCAATTGAAATTAACTGCAAGTTTACCTGGCGCGCGGTGGTTGATTGCTTCAATGGCAAAATCTTCAGCGGCTCAGACCACGATTCGATTGGCTCTACAATTTGTTAATGCATGCCATATCTGTACATTATTATTAATTATTCAGTTTAGTGACTTCAACTATTTATAATACTTAATTAGTATATATATATATGGGAAAAATGTATGTACACAGCTGTATATTACACAGTAGGCTATGACGACGGTTTTTTTGGGCTATAGCAACGGTTTCATCCATCGTCATAGCTATTCTGGGCTATGGCGACAGTTTACCGTCGTTATAGCCCAAAAAATCTGTCGCCATAGGTCTACTGTGTAATACACAGCTGTGTATATACATATAGCCCTATATATATATATCGTCGGTCATACAACCATCGTCTATACTTTTAGCGACGATATATGTTGTCCGTCGCTAAAAGTATAGACGAAGGTTGTATGACCGAACCATCGTCTGGTCCGTCGCTAAAAGGAGTGAACTCAGGTGAGTTGGATAAGGCCGGGGTGAGCTTAAGATCCGGACTCTATATATATATATATATATATATCTATTTAATAAAATACAAATAATTTTGAATTTTCCGCTCACTCAATAAATCATCTGAGCCGTCCAAAGTTTGGGATAAATCTCACCGTCCATCTATCTATCTATCTAATAAAATACAAATAATTTTGAATGTCCCGCTCACTCAATAAATCATATGGGCCGTCCTAAATTTGGGATAAATCTCACCGTCCATACAGTGACGGAGGCACGGGACACATCTAGTATCAAATAAAATATAAATGATTTTGAATTTCCCGTTCACTTAATAAATCATCTAGGCCGTCTAAAGTTTGGGATAAATTCCACCGGCACTAGTACCGGAGACACGGGACACAACTAATATATATATATATATACTAGGATTAACCCGTGCCTCCGGCACTACGAATACTCGTGTAATTATTTAATACCTAAAGATGAATCTAAATAAAAAATGTGAGTTACAATATTTAAAGACATATTTGATAAAAATTAGAAAATTTTGTAATTATTTGTTGTAAATAAGAAAATTTCCAATCAAAATAGACATCCCACCCAAAAAGTAAAGTCAAGAATTTTGTCATAAATTGTATCTATATGTAATTAACTAATCATCAACACATATCTAACCACCAAAACATCAAACTAATAACTATTAATTTCAAGAAATTTCGGGAGAGAAAGATCTAAGGCTCATTGATCACGGACAAGCATTTGTTTCATACCTTGAATTAAGTGAGAATCCAATAAAGGACTAATGACAAGAAAGCAAACCTGCATATATACAAACATTAAAATTATCATGCATGAATATTTAAGAAAATACATTAATAATATATATAGAATAGTACTAAATATATACAAATGAATCAATTTATGAAGAAGAAGGAGATAACAGATAAACAAATAAACTACAAATGAATTAATCAATGTACGTATATATATTCTGAATTCCCCAACCAACACTAGCAACTAGCTAGCCAAAAAAATGTATATATAATTAATTCCTAAATTGATAAATCTAGCTAGCTAGTTTAAGACGGGGAAAAACAAGACAATGAATTTAATAGAAGATGAAAATAATTTTATGCTTAGTTTGTTGAAAATCAAGATATGATTCAATGAAATTAGATGGCAAACTAAATGAAGCGGCAAAAATCATGTAGTATATATATATATATATATATATATATATATATATATATATATATATATATATATATATATATATATATTTTATCTGAGAAAAGATTGGACCGATCGAGAAAATTAATATATATATACGGCCCGGATCAAGTGCATACCCCTTATCTTACTCACCCCTGCTTACCCCCCTTTAGGCGACGGTTTCGGTCATACAACCGTCGTCTATACTTTTAGCGACGGACAATATATAGCGTCGCTAAAAGTATAGACGACGGTTGTATGACCGAAACCGTCGCCTAAAGGGGGGTAAGCACAGGTAAGTAAGATAATGGGTATGCACTTGATCCTTGCTCTATATATATATATATATATATATATAGAATAAAGATCAGGTCCGGACTCCCGGACGGGAGAAAATCCGGACCTGAAAAAAAAATTTTTTTTTTTTTTTTTTTTTGTAGAACAACTAAAAAAAAAAAAAAAAAAATTTATGGAAGTGAAATTTTTCCAAAATAAAGTGTTTTGGGTGTGTTTTTAACACCCACACCAACCAATGTATGTACAGTCTGCCCAGACTGTACAGACATGTTTTGTTATAGGCATCCAAATCACGCCCAAAACACTGTATAATGTAAAAATTCCAATTCCATAAATTTTTTTTTTTTTTTTTTTAGTTGTTTCAAAAAAAAAAAAGCAAAAAAAAAAAAAAAAAAAAAAAGGTCCGAATTTTACACCTGTCCGGGAGTCCGGACAGGATCCGGACCCTATATATATATATATCAAAAAGATAAATTGTGTTGGACAATTAAGAAAAATAGAGATATTCCTTATAGGGGTGTGCTAAACATTAAAGTTTCACCATTTGAATATTCTTCACAATTTTCTACTTTCTAGAATCTTCGGTACGTACGTACGTACAGCGTGAAAACATAAAATCAGTTTATTCTAAGCTAAAGATTAAAGAATATAGCTTCCCCAAGATTTTGCTTCCACCCATCCATCATTTTGTATGATCTTTAGCAACAATTAATGAATGACCAAATACCAATCCAGCATTAGCGAGGGTGACTAGATCATAAGGATTTTGAGGGTTTCTTCTTTCTTTTTAAAGAAAATGGAAGACATCTCGGAAGGATACGAACACCATTGAACCCCTAGCTATATATATATATATATATATATATATATATATATATATATATATATATATATATATATTCTAACAACCCCAACCTACCCTTAACCCCCACCTACTTCCCAACTAGCCTAACACCTGCAACTAGAGCAATCACCGAAGGATTGCTTGCACTTTATTGTGCAACTTCATGGTAAACATGCGGGGGAGGTACCAGTGGGGCAAAGCCCACTGGTATAAAGATATAAACATTAATACTAAAGATTAGTAGCTAGACTGTTTTAAGCGAAGTAGTAATTACATTAAATACTTTTATCCAAAATACATGAAATACTTTTATCTTGAGTAAAATATTTAAGATAAATATATATATATATATATATATATATAAGAGGGCAAAACTTTCATAACATTTACTACGTACTTCCAAATTAAACAAAGTAAGCTCTTAACTTAATCCGCAAACAATAGAAGACATATGCACCAGATGAACTCATCATCATTTACTCTACAAAATGGAGTAATTAAAGATTCTAAATGAAACATAAAATTAAAGAGATTACATGCAAAAGGAATAAAACAATTTTAAGGCAAACCGGAATATATATAAATCATGATCCGTAGAGCACTGCAATTTACATCATCAAATCAGCAGGTTGGGATTGTCTGTAAGCAGTATTCATTTGCCAAATCTCGAGTGAGGCAGTAACTTTGGTATCGGTAGCGTTGTTAAACAAGAAAAGTTGAGCATTATCATAGATGGCCTTTGTTGGATAAACCCGGGAGGTTATGCATGTCCTCCCTCCTTGAGCAAAACTTTCCACTATTGAATGATCCACCTGAATTAATTACAAGTATCCACCCAAGTACGTAATTACTACTTAAAATTCGTTCCAAATTTTGAAATGTATATATCCAATAAGATGAAATGAAAAATTAGTTATTTTACTTACCAGTATCCTGACAGTTAATTTTTCACCTTTGAGTACTGGTACTGTGCTGCCATAAATTGCCTTATCAACATCACCTGCCTCAGAAGACCTACAAAAAAAACACATATCTTAGTTAGTTGCAAGAAAGTGGTCATTAATTATTGTTTATAAAATTAAAATAAAATAAAATAATATGAAGAAAAATATGATTTATATTTGAAAATCTGACCGACCTTGAATGATCAGCACAGAAGAAAGTCTGGAGATTGGCATTAGACCCTTTAGCAATGTAGAAGTATACAGGAGTCTGCTCGGAGAGGTCTTTACGAGCAAGAACTAACAAACCAAATGGTCCTAATGCACCACGGTCAGCAGCTCCGCCGTTGCCCTTACAATCATACACCACATTGGATTCATGAACTCTCTCCAGGGCTTCCTTATCAATCTCAAATTCGGCTTTGATATCTAACTGCAAAATATATCCATCCATCGCCACAAATTAATTAATCACCTTGTAATAATTACATGGAAATTGAATTGTGTCTAACAATAATTACCAATTTACCAGTATATATTTAATTTGTAACAACGTACAATTTTTCCATGCTAAAAATAAATTAATGTACAAACCTGAGTCGCTGAGCCAACATGGAGTGGCACAACTGAGCCGGCTTTAATCTCCACATTATTGAATACCTTTTTGTTTGATCTCATATTGTCAAGCTCCTCAACTGGCCATTGAATTAGATTGCTGCCAGTTTTCGTGTCAAACAAAATGGTCCTTGGAATGCCCTATATATATATATTTATTTATTTATAAATGTTACATGACCAACCATCAATGAAAAATAAATAAATAAATAAATATATATATATATACCTGAACGGATGCCCAACCCTTCTTCACGTCGGCACTTTCACTATCGGTTTCTTTAATCCAACTCCACAATATTCTCCTCTTCTTATTTGAATCATAAAATGTCTTTGATGCGTAGTATATACCATAATCGTACATCAACCCGATACCAACATCCAACTCTGGATGATCGGGAACCCATGTACCCGAGCTCGGATCATAAGTTCCAAGTGCATAGTAATCGTTTCTATGGTCATCAAGGCTAGCCTTCACTACATGCTTCACTCCTTGACCGTTAACTGATGTGTCTAGTCCATTTTCCCCACTTTTTGAAACCGGGTAAAAGTCCACACACTCCCACATACCCGTACCATGAACCGCATGGAGCAACCCGTTTAAGAGTGTAAAATTCTTAAAATCCTCGGTGTCATAAACGAGTAAAATGCCAGTTTTGTTTAGCTTGGAGCCAATAATGAGGCGCCACTTGCCCTCGGGTGTTAGCCATGCGGTCGTCGGGTCGCGGAAGTCCATGAAATCGATACCGGGCGGTGGGACTAGAACCGGGTTGTTGGAGTACTTGACCCACTCAACGAGGAGGGGATCAGATGGATCGGCAGGGTATGCAAGGTTTTGCACCTGCACGGATTCGTTGGTTGATCCGGTGTAGAGCATGATTACTTGGCCATCGGGGAGGATGGTGGCGGAGCCCGTCCACACGCCGTTGGCGTCGTACCATCGATCAGTGACCATGGCTACCGGAAGGTGGCGCCAATGGATCAGGTCCCTTGATACGGCATGGCCCCACACAATTTTTTTTCCCCATACTGCACCATCTGGGTTGTATTGGTAGAACAAATGGTACCATCCCTTGTAGAATAGTGGACCTGCAAGATTTTGTGCTTGGATCTTAATACTTAATTAATTAATTAAGATTTTGACAAAAAAAATCTATTTTCTCTAATAATATCAGTATATATGCATCAAGTAAGTAGTACACAAATTGAACATGATTGCTCAAGTGTTAGGTACGTTTTTGAAAGAAAAAAACTAACTTATAAATACTCCAACAGTACTAGTAACTTGGTAGAGTGAGGCCAATGTTGTAACGATTGTTTATGAAGGAAGTACGTTGCGTGGCCAATAACATATATTTGCCTAAATTGAATATGTTTTGTCACATAAAATACTACTCCTAATACAAATAATACGTAAAAATTTAAATGTAAAAAGTTAGTGAGGGAGAGAAATTTATGGACTTACCATTAGGATCTGGAACAAAATGAATAAAGCAGATTCATTCCCCCATAATATATTCACCAATGCCAATCCATCATATCACATGCCAAAGATATATGAAAGAATAGTTATGGCAACATAAAGTATAGTAAAATACTAACAAATGAACATTAAAGAATAACAATAAAATAAGTATCAAATTTAAATTTATGAAGTGGAAATGATAATAGATGTATATACAAATCATATATATACCATTCATCCAATTTTTTTGTGGTTGAAAATGAAATGAAGTTCTTTGCCAAGACAGCATATTGGTGGTCCATGGAAAATTAGGCAGTTCCGATTCCAACCACGGCTGCTGGAATGACTTCAGTGACACCCCTTCCGATAACCCACGTAGCTTCGCCCGAACAATCTTCTCCGGTGGCGTAGCTGTAGAAGTGCTAGCCGGTGCAACTGATCCACCACCACCACCACCTATTGAAAACAATTTAATCTTACCTGTACTAGTTGTTAAGGCAACCATCAAACCAACCGCCAACAATCCCGTCAATAAAAACATAACCATCCTTAAGGATCGCCGCCTCCGCTGTTGCTGTCGCTTTGCCGGAGGCTCGGTCTGCTCCGGCAAGCGAATGTAAGGGAAACGAGCAGCGGTGGTTGGATCCTCCATATCTGAAAATTAATGTACGATATGGATTTGACAATTAATGTCTCTATATTATAATTATATTAACAAAGAAGAACATATAGCTAGAACTATATGGTATGGACTGAAGTTTTAATGAGAATATATATAACTAATAAGCTGCTTATTTATAACAAAAAAGAAAAGAAAAAGAGAGAATGACATTTATATAATTTTAAAAAAAATAAAAATTTAAGGAGAGACAGATGGATTTTGTGTGGGATTAATATTTAACCATGAAGTGGTCCGTTACTAACGGGTCTATAAGAATCTTGGTTTTGGGTTGGCTGGTTTTTCCTGCATGGTTGGATCGGGAGGAGAGAGGAAAATAAAATAAAATTCATTTTACAAAGAGAGCATATAGAAAGAGTCAATTGATTCCTTGTGTTTAGGGAGAGATCAATTATTGCATGTAAGATGATCACTTTATAATTTTATTGGGATTATATAAATAATTAATAAAATAAAAATATATAAAATTATAAAATACACTTATATCCAATTATTAATACATATAAAAATTCTAATTATTTACTTTCTCCGCCTAAATTTAAGTGTCCATGTGGATCCGTTGCATGAGAACATAATTTTTACATAATAAGCATTCAAATGTTTATAATTATTTTTTAGAGTGATAGTGATTAGTGATCATGACTCATAGACATTCTTAGACAGTGATTTTTGTAAAATAATGTTCATAAATTTAATTGATATATGTATTGATGTTAATAAGGGGAGGGACCCAGACATTCTTAGACACGTATATATATAAAAACATATCCATGTAAACTTAAATAAATTTGATTGTTTACATCCCATTAATTGTCATCTCAAACGTTGAACTAATGTAATGTAATGTAATTTAAATGTGTCATCTTTCTTTTTGTTGTAGTGTTTTTTCTTTATTGAAAAGGAGCTTATTTAAAATCTTTAATTCTAATTATTTCAGATTTACTAGCACCACGTAAACTACTTCTTTTTTATAGTTCTAAATTGTCATTAAATATTAAGATCGTTTTTAAATTTTATTTTTCGACAATTGTATCATTAAAGTGGTCAATCAGTGTCAATTCCGTTCCTTTTCTCATTTTTCACTATAATTCGTCCAAATTTTGTCCCGACCCATTTTATTAAGGACAAATTTGTCTTTACAACTAATCAACATATATTATTAAATTACCAAACAAAAATAAAAATTTAAACATATACTATATATATATATATAATAGCAACAAATTAATATGTAATGAAATAAACACAACGAAGATGGCGTTCCAGAAACAACAAAACCTTTCACCAAATCTCTATCAAAACTCCATTAATAAGTCTACCAAGAAGCAAGATGAGATAAATTTGATGAGTTTGGAGTTTTGTTTTGGAATAAAGAGAGAGTTGTAGAAAGAACAAAATAGAAAAAGAAATGGTAATGGTAATATTAGGGTGAAGTATAGATCTGTATAAATGAAGTTATAGAGATCTACATATTTAAGCATTAATTAATTTTTTTTCTAATATGTATTTTATGAAATTTTACTCATTTCTCATCTAATTTTTTATTTTTATTTTTTTAAGTGTGAATTAGTTTTTTCTATTTGTTTGTAATTCAACTTTTGTGTTTATATTTTTGTATCTTAATTTTTGTAAAGACAAATTAGCCGCTAACAAAATGGGTCGAGTTAAAATTTGGACAGATTTTAATTAAAATTTAGAAAAAGGAATATAATTAATAATAATCAACCATTTTAAGAACCAAATCGACAAAAAATGAACTTCAAAAATAATTTTGACATTTAATAACAACATAAAAAGACAAAAGTGTGATTTGGACGTAAAATTAACATAGAGCAGGAACATCAATCAATCTTGATTTGGATTTGGCAGGATTCAGGAAATGCATGTGCTATTTGAACCACCAGATTCAAATCATTATTACTTTAAATAATATGCATGCATGTTTCCACATGGACTTGGACTTAAAAGAGTATGCTTGTGGATCTCGATTCTACCAAGTTGACACACTCTTGATTATATATATATATATACTAGCTGGGTCCCGTGCCTCCGGCACTGTATGGACAATATGATTTATCTCAAACTTTGAACGACTAAAATAATTTATTGAGTGAGCGGGAAATTTAAAGTCATTTGTATTTTATTAAATTATTATTAGATTATTAGATAGATAGATCTATTTTATTAGATAGATGTATGAACGGTGGGATTTATCCCAAACTTTGGACGGCCCAGATGATTTATTGAGTGAGCGGGAAATTTAAAATTATTTGTATTTTATTAGATAGATTTATTAGATATATGTATGGACGGTGAGATTTATCTTAAACTTTGGACGGCTAAGATGATTTATTGAATGAGCGGGAAATTCAAAATCATTTGTATTTTATTAGATAGATATATATATACAGACAGAATCAAGAATAGACCTCTTAAGTAGTAGAACTCTCTTGAATAATAGAATTTTATCAAAACGACGTAGTTTTGATAAGACGCGGTGGGATTTTTGTAAATACCATGCCACCGCGTATTTACAAAAATGCTACCGCACCTTATCAAAACTACGTCGTTTTGATAAAATTCTATTATTTAAGGCATTCTGCTATTTAAGAATTCTACTCTTGATCCTTTATGTGTGTGTGTGTGTGTATATATATATATATATATATATATATATATATATACATACTAGATGTGTTCTATGGCTCCGACACTGTATGGACAGTGAGATTTATTTCAAATTTTGGACGGATCAGATGATTTATTGAGTGAGCGGAAAATTCAAAATCATTTGTATTTTATTAAATATATATATATAATAGTGTAAAATACAAATGTGGTTACTAAATTTTAAGTATTTTTGGGTATTGAGTCTCTTTCTTTTTGTCAACGCAAATTGAGCTTATTTCTCTTAAAAATTTTGGATTATTTTTGAAGAGAAAGTGGCTCAATTTGCGTTGACCAAAATAAAGGAGTTCAATACCTAAAAACACCTAAAGTTCAGTGGTCACATTTATATTTTATCTATCTATATTTATTCTAATTTTCATATTGCTGAAACGGAGAAAGAGAAACACAAAAAGAGAAAAAGAATTTCGTTACGCCGTGACTTCAGACACAGATAATTTTATATATAGAGAGAGAGAGGCTCTCAATTTTTATTGCATTTATTAATATTTATTTGTGGACAAGTGCATATGTAATAATAAAAAAAATTAAGAATGTACTCCTACTCCCTCCATAAAATTCTTATCCCATTTGTATATTCCCCAGCTGGCAGCTGGCAGCTGCCACATCACATCCATGTTTTATGTTATGTCTACCATTCACATGTCCATGCGTTAACTAGTTAATTACTTAAATCATTGACGTTCCAACTCGGCATTTAATTTTGTATATAAACTTGTTGCAGCATTTTAATTCAATAATTTGGCTAAAAAGTGACGTATCTTTTTGGCGCATCTTAATTACCAATAAAATCTTACCACCTGTCATTTTCATTTGTTATACCAACACATACTATTTGCAGCATTTTGGCTAAACCCAAACAATTGCTTAATAGTATTAAACTATGAGTAAAATACAATAATACCCCCTCTAGATAATTATAATAATATTTATCTTTCTTTTAATTTCTTAAATAATAATTAGTATTCCTGCAAATTTTTAAAATTGACTAAATAGAAAAAGTTACATATTTACTCTTGTATTTTATCAAATTTTAATTACTAAATAATATATATATATATATATGTGTGTGTGTGTGTGTTTAATTATCCTTTTTTTTAAAACAATACATTTTAATTATAGTTTTATTTGTAATTAAAACTATCTCATTTCAATTGTTGGTAACTTATAAAAACTAATTTAGTTTAATTAACACATATTTTTGGATAAGTGATACAAATATTAAAAAAAATTAAATTAAATTATTAATGAAGCTATTCTAATTAAAGTGATTTAATATATTGATAGTTTAGTTTTTGGTGCTTAACAACAAAAAATATTATTTGAATTTGTAGTTTCATATTATAATTTTTATATGTTAAATTTTATTGAGTATATATAAAAAATTAGGATGTTTATGATTTTGATTATATTTTTTTAGTATACAGTTGACATTGTTTTTATGCAGTGTTAAATAAAAAAATATAATTATATCTATTACCTCTATCTTGTAAAAAAAATTCTTTTAATATATTTTTTCTTTTTTTTTTGAGTAACATGTCAACATTTGTCATTTTTACTATAAATAATTATGTTTAAGTGTGACTTATGTTTAATTTAATATATTTGAAAAATACTTAAAATAATTTTTAATACTTTTTTTATGAGTAATAATTAAGATTCGTTTAAATTGTAATAATAAGTTTGTTTTACGTAAATTTTAATATTTGAAAAAAAAATATTATTATTTTATTGCGTTAATTTATAATTTTTATGGGTATTAACATTATACTTTTTAATTACAAAAAATATATTTGAATATATATCACGTAAATTTTAATATTTGAGAAATTTAATTAGTAAAAATTGTATGACTTTATTTTCATGATAAAATGAATATTTATTATTTTTTTCACTTTTATGTTATTTATTGCACAATTTCATAATTTAATTAATTAGATCAAGTAAAGTAAAAATTATGATATAAAAATTTATATTTAGTGGAGAAATTAAACATTATAACTTGAAGGGTGTATTAGACATTATATTAAAAATATTTTTAAATATTAGTTGGTCCAACCACACTAGGGATAGTGAATGTTACATATTATAGACTAGAGGGGTACTGATTGTTACTTGAAAAACTAGAAGGATGGTAAGTGTTATTATGAGGATGTTAGTGTATTTTACTCACAAACTATTAATTATCGGTTAGTTAGAGGCCTAATAGAGTAATACTCCCTCTGTCCCGAATTATATGCTGTTTTAGCAAAAAAAAAATGGGACGGAGGGAGTAGTAATTTAAACAATGGTTGCTAACGGAGAGAGGGACAGCCAACAAAAGCTTCATCAGTGGGCTATAACAAGGGTTCGGCCATTAAGACTTTGATGGTATTAAATGGCCAACGCCTAATATATAGTATAGATTAGATGCTTATGTACCCGACTCCCTGTCTAAATATGAACAATCGCTCAAGAACTCGAGTTCCTTCACTCTTTCTCAAGGAATGACCAGCAACAAAGTTCAGTGTTTAACATAATAGGAGATAGAGATGGCCCAAATGTTGAGTTTTGTTATCTTAAAGATTCTGATCATGAATAACAACATACAACTTCATTACACCCAAGATGGAACAAACAGAACTTGGCTTCAACTCATTCTCTTATTTTAAGCCCGCAAGTTCTCCTATTTATTGATTCAGGAGAGCACTTACACGTTTGGTGGTGGCCATATCTTTCCAAATAACTCCTCAACCCGCTTCGCTTGATTAGCATAGCCCTCCAACCCAGCAGTCAGAAGCTCCACCCCAGCAGGGCCCATAGCTGATGCTAAGCTGTTTTGGTCCCACTTCACAAGCTGAAATGAAGACAAAATTATCTGTACCTTCTAGTTACTTGGAAGAAATCAAAAACTCTATGCAGGTACAAAATAATAAGTAACGGACCGATAAATACACTTGAAAAGGAAAAAGTAATGGGCAGATAAATTTAATAGACTGTGGCTTCTTTAAATTTCCTTACTATAAATAGATATTCAAAAGGTATCATTTATAATACTTGTATGGAAGCCCTAAGATGGTACCTTTTTTACCATCACAGATTCACAAAGTATATAGACTTAAAAACTTCATTATCACTTTGACCGCGACAGAAACACTTGGAAAGCTTTGGTGCAAAATCTTGGACCAAGAATTTTTAATGTGTTGAAGAGTTTCCTACAACTAATTTTTGTGAACTTAAAAAGTAACTAATGAAAAAGCAAACAAAGTATTTACAAAAAGCAGTAGTACAGTGGTCTTCCTTCTAAAAACCCCTCTAATTTAACTTACCAACCATCATTAACTTTTTTGTATCAAGTCAGATTTTTTTTACAGTTTGGAGCAACCTTTATGAATTTTAAATGATGGATAAGACCAAGATACATTTCTTTATCCTGAAGGACCCTTTTCTCTTGGATTACATTAGCTTCCATGCGAATGTAAAAATATAAGCATTAATTGAGATCAAACCTCTTCTTCACTAAATTTGTACGCATCAGCTGACTGTGGTGATAGCCTTTTCACAAAAGAGTATTTCTCATCAGGAGGATTTACGGATTCCTTAAGAGACTGCAATATCTTCAATGGAGTGATGATATAGTCAACCCTGAAAATGTAAGAAATAGAGTTGGAGATAAAAATTATCATTATTGAGGTGAGGATTTTCAAAGGTTCCTAATTTCGATTTGAAGGTGAATATGGTTACCCTAAAACATTAAATACGTCCTGCTTGTTTCGAATAGCTGCTGCCATCAACTTTGATTTATGCCCATATTTGTGAATGTAGTTGTAAGCTTTAGTCACCTGCAACATTGGAGAACATGTAGTGAGATCATCATTGAACTCTTAAATTAACTTTCTGAGAATTACTTGATTGACACTATACCGCACCCAAAAGCAAGATAACTTGACTGTTTGTTCTGAGAATTACTTAATTTGACACAACCGCACCCAAAAGCAAGATAACTTGACTGTTTGTTTGAGAGGAAAATAAACAAAAAAATATCATAAAAAGAAATATCTAAATTCCAAATATTTATGCCACTTACGTCAAATGCAAGTAATTGCTTGGTATACTATTTCCAATTCAGAAGCTGTTAACAACGTGTATCAGGATATCAAATTAATTTGTAATCATGCAAGAAAATTTGAAGAAGCAATGCAACATATAAAAGCTTATAAATGTTTTTGAATGTCTTACACATCGGTAACAAAACTACCATCACTTTCAAATTTCCTTAACCTGACAAGCCCTCTAAAACTTATTTAAATTAACCCTTTATATATATATATATATATATATATATATATATATATACACACACACATACACGAACCTCACAAGCACTCTATTTTTTTTCAAGAATCTAGAACATGTGTATACTCGACAGGCACTCCAAAACCTACTTGAAGACAAACCATATATATATATATATATGAGATAACATATTTCCCTATGGATACTTATTTAATGGGGTATTCTCATGCTAACTAAGGTTGCACCCAATCACATGATAAGAGAATAAGCACTATCTACAGCAAAATTAACGATTGATATGTGGCTGTCCTACACTACAAATAATTTGCACACTTTGCACAATGACCAAGACATAACCCTTGAGTTTGTAATGATTAATAGTGAGATTCAATCAACAGGTTGTGAAGCTAACCAAAGCTAATCCAGGATCTTCTCCTCTCTTAAGAGCTGCTTCTATCTCAGGGTCACCACTGTGGTTACGTGCCCAATCCTGACAATGTGCACAGCTTATTAAAGCATTAACTTAAAAATTCAAAATAATCATTTATAAGGAAAAGGACTTAACCCTTATTCGACCAACAAAAATCTGAATAACAGAAGAACCAGCTTGAGCTGCAGCTGCAGCTTGACAAAAGCTGAAGAAGCATGACTAATCATTAGTGATTGAGCATTATTTGTTAGTTCCCTAAGCAATAGAATGGACATAAAAATGTAACAGTATACATATAGAGTTTAAACTAAAAGAGGTAAAACGCCAGCAATAGAACCTAAAATGGAAGAAAACGCATTAGTAGCCAATTATTTTCTTAAACTCTAGTTTGTGACATTGTAGATTCACAAATCTAACATTCAGAAGAAAAAAAATCTGGAACAATTTTAACACGCATAGCAAATGATCACAAGAAACTAATAAAATGACCTTGTCTCATTGACAGAACTATATCCTGGCACATTACACAGCATGCCAATCAGATGAGCATGACACTGACTAACATGCTGAGATCTACCCTAACTAACTCATTACGGCATCATAGAAGTGCACTAGAAATCAAATATAAACACGACCAGAAGTTGGGGCTTATATATGAAGTTCCTTTTATGATTTCATCAAATCCTGTGTAAACCTAGTTCTGGTCAAACTGACAGCAATAATATTTCAATAGACCTTAATAAACTTTTTATAAAAAAATTAAAAATTAAGCTTCATATGCAAGTCAGTCAAAACTTGATAACGCGAAAGGATAATGTCGGAAGAACAAAAAGATTACTACACTGGGATTTTAATCAATTATCCTGGTCAATCTATATCTCTGAACAAAGATGGAAATTTAAAAATGCAAGATGAAGTTCAACCATTCATAAAGGAGATAACACATAATCTTTTTAAAAATTTTGATTCTCGCCCAGTTCCTCAGCCCTACTCAATGGGTAAACTGAATCAAAAAATACAACATGTTTTTCCTCTTTCCAAACTTCACCCGTTACATGGAAGAGCATGTACCCAAAATTGCTTGATTTAAGTGGATTTTTAAGCTTGGTCCAGGTCTAGATCTTTATAAAATATAAATAATCAGTCACAATCATAATTATCAGGGAGTGGGGTACTTGAACAAAAGTGTTATTATATATACCTGTAAACAAAAGTCATGTGCGTCCGTATACCCTCAGACTCCAACAATCTTGATGCCTCAATTCCCTGAACAGAAAGAAAAAAATAAAAATAAAAATAAGGTAACGTGTAGCCAAGAATAGTTAGAAGTTCTAGTTCCGTGTATACACGTTGATTTCAAAGGAAACATTAGAGATTTATTTCTTCTCAGATACTCACTTGCCAAGTTGAAGGAATTTTAAATAATAAACATTCTGGGGAGACTTCAACTTCATTGTACAATTTCAGCAGATCATGCACCTGCAAACAAGTGTGTGAAATACATAGGAATTTAATTACATAAAGGGTAACATATTGGACATGACATTGAACATGTCCTTTTTTAAATTTGAGGACAGTTAGCATAACATGATTTTTGAAGATTGGCACCATCCATGAAAGAAATAATAGAGTAGCTCAATAAAAACAGAGGGAAAAGTCATACTTCCTCATCTGATTTTTCTAGGCAGCAATAACTAAGAAGGATATGCAATATGATATTACCAGATATAGAAGACTACTTAGTTAAAAGTATGAGTTGATGCTATAAGACATTCATGAGTGAGACACTGCAAAATTGTGAACTAAAGAAAAACGTAACAAAAATTGAAAGAAAAGTTCTTGTGAATTTACATAAAGTTTATGAAATGCCAAAAAAAAAATCACCTTAAAAGTTAAAATTTCAAACTAAAAAGCAAAATAGAATAAAATTTAGCTCATATAAGAATTTGACAGAGGCTATAAATCATTGTTTGTGGCTAAACCAAGTATTACCATGGTTCATGGTAGATGATGATAGACGAAAGTAAAACAGCCAATGAAAATATAATTAAACTTCCAACACGAAGAACTACTGATGAAATCAAAGCTGAAACTTATAGAAAGATGAAAAACAGTTGCATGATTGTAAAAAGATTTATACCTTCCTAACAATGGCATGTGTGTCATATGCAAGACGAGCATCCACTTCGGTCGAAACTCGACCTGGCACTAGCCTTGCCAGGTCACTACCAACATTTATTAAAGCCTGTCATTCAGTTGCCATTTATGAGCAATAGAATCCTGAAACAGATGGGGCACATAAATGCCATCGCATAAGGAACTATACCTACCTTATTAAAGAAACACGACATTCGAGCATCTGAGCTATCTAACCCAGTGCATTCCCTATCTGCCAGTGCAGTGTCCACAGCACCCTACACCCCAAAGAAAGTAAAAATGCATATTAGTGCATGCAACTGCATGATAGTATATGCTCGCGAAAGTAATCATACAGATCAAAAAATATGAGTCCGGTCTTTTATTCATTATTTCCTTGTTTATTACTTTCTCCATCCATTTTAAGTGACAAACCAATTTCACACCGCACATAGTTTAAGAAAGATAAATCCTTGGACAAGACTTAATTTTGTTTCCCATTATACACTTAAAATAAAGCACTGATATTTGGACTGCGGTCTACAACTCTCACTTTAAACTTTTCAAACATAAGGGGAAATACAATCAAATTGAACCGTCAATGTATTAATACACAGACATTCCAAACTAGAAAGAAGGTCGCATTAAACAATTCAATAAAGTATAGAAAGACATTAATCACACATATATAAACATACCCTAAATGTGGTATCAGGAAGGCTGCAAATACCAAGGAGCAGGGAAGAGCTAACAGTGGCAGCAGTAGGAGGGAACCTAATTAAATTGAACAGAAATTTGGAAGAAATAATCACCAAATTATGAATCGATCAAGCTAATCAATTTCAGTTTCTAGTTGAAAAGGATGCATGAATTTGAGTAGAAAATGAGTAGGAAAAAAATAAAGGAAGAAGAGAAGAAATTTGACCTCTCAAAATCATCGAAAATGACAGTATCAGGAACGATCTCACTGTGAGTAGACACAGATTCCAATTCAGTGGTTAAACCTAAACGTATCAACAGCAAATTGATGAACATAAGCAAATGAGGAATAATATAATCCGATGCATGTATGTATAGAGAGAGATAGAGGGAGGGACCAGTATCAAGAGAAGAAGAAGGTCGTATAATTTGGGGAAATGATCTGCGAGAGTTGAAGGTGAAAGTTGGCCTTGCAGATTGAACTGCTAATCTCAATCTTCTATCCTGTTAAACAAATTTCAATAAATCAAATATACACATATATATACATGTAGAGGTATAGAGAGTGGCGAAATTACCAGAAGATCAGTGGAGGAGAGAGCTGGAGAGGAGAGAGAATGAAAGGAAGAAGCCATTAGTGTTATTCAGGTACACAGCGACTGAATGAGAGAGAGAGGGGGAGAGATGGTAAATAAGGAGTTGAAGCTCCTCGCCTCGGTGTGATCGAAGGAAGCAGTGATGACGACGTTTAAACAAGTGTTTTAGTTTGTCTTGTTGTTTTTTTATATACCAAAATTAAAAATACAATTTAATTTCATAATCTCTTTCGAAATTAGACCAGAGATATATTTAAATTTTTTAGACCATAAATTTCTAAAATTTAAAATTAATAAAAAAAATTATGTGTGGAATAATTATTTTAAACCAAATGGATTGGATTTAGTACACGAATCATGAGTCCAGTCCAATGTATAATGGCCCTATATGGATTAGACTTAAACTAGTACCTTTGTGTAAATGATTTCAACTGAAAAGGTTCGGTTCTATTACCTCATTCACATATCAATACATAAGTTAAAATGATAAAAATACTCTTAATATATTTTTTTTGAAATTAAAGAGTTAATGAATGTCATTTAATTGTAGTGATGGTAAGATGCAATAAATACTATTGAATGCATAAGGACATATATATGAGAAAATATTACAAAAATTATATTGGAGTTCTAACACATCACTTATTTTAAAAAAAAATATTAAGTCTAAAAAAACACTTATATTATGGGACGGAGGTAGTACTCCCTCCGTCCCAAATTAACTGCTCAGTTTTGACTTTTTTAAGTCAAATTGACTATTTTTAAAATTAATAATTAAGCATATATAAATATATTTCTAAAATTATAAAAATTAGGATTAGTAATAAATTGTATATACTTTCTTTTGGTTATAATCTCTTCACCTATATTTTAGCAAAAATAGTAAAAACATTAGTTTTAAAAATAGTCAATTTGACTTTAAAAAGTCAAAACTGAGCAATTAATTTGGGACGGAGGGAGTACTATTTATAGTCCAACCAACAGAAATAAAGAGGAGCTAAGTAGATGGAGAGGGAAAAAGCGGGAAATGGGCATACTTGGCGGTGTAGAGAAGAGGCAGTTGGACTTCCACCGACAATCTTGCTAGTCAACAGTACGAGTACGAGGACTCCTCCAAGTCAGAGTGAGGAGTGAGGAGGAGTTAGTTATTCATCAGTTTACTACGTACTAGTAGTCCATATTTTAACAGTTAGTTAGTTAGTTTACTTCTCTTCTCCATCTCCAACTCAAAACCACAAACACAAGCAAAAAAAAAAAAATCAAAACATATGCCTCGTCATCTTATCTACAAAAACAGTTTCACTCACTAGTTAATAACCAACCAATCAAACTGTAACAAATGATCTCATAACAAATATTCAAAACAAAAAAATCACTCTCTCCACCCACAACCACCACCATGCCACCACTTTTCTTCTTCTTCCTCCTCCTCCTCCTCCTCCTCCTCCTATTCTCTCTCCTCATCAATCCCACCACACCCCAAGATCTGGAATCAGAATGCACCGACCGTTGGATCCACATAAGACAGTTGCCACCGCAGTACAACCTAGACCTCCTCGCAAACTGTTCACAATACCCCTTATTCCATAACTTCTGTCCTTACATTTCCAACCACGGCCTCGGCCTTAAAACCCACAATCGCTCCCACTCCTGGTTCCGCACCGATCCCTATATGCTCGAACTCGTCTTCCACCGCCGCATTCTCGAATACCCATGTCTCACCTCCGATCCCCACGCCGCCGACGCCGTCTTCCTCCCGTATTTCGCCGGAATCGACTCTCTCCGATACCTCTACGGCTCTGATGTCAATTCCAGCTCCCAACACGGCCTCGATTTGTTCCAATTTCTTCGCTATTTTGATTCTCCCTCCCTCTGGGAAAAAAATCACGGCCATGACCATTTTTTAGTCATGGCCCGTCCGGCTTGGGATTTTAGTCAGCCGTTATCAAATGATCCGTCCATTTGGGGAACTTCTTTTCTTGAATTACCCGAATTTTTTAATGTCACCGCGTTAACTTTTGAATCCAGGGCATACCCATTTCATGAAATGGCAATTCCATATCCAACTTCATTTCATCCTCCAAATTTAGCCCTTTTTGATTCGTGGGTCAATAGGGTTAGAATGTCAAGAAGAACCACATTGATGCTATTTGCGGGTGGTGGTGGATTTTCGGCAAATCCGAATGTGAGGCGAAGCATTCGATTGGAATGCGAAAATTGTACTCATTGGAGCAATCAAAGTAAAGGGTATTCAAAATTATGCGAGTTTGTGGATTGTTCTAATGGGATTTGTGAGCATGATCCTATTAGATTCATGAAGCCAATGTTGCAGGCCAGCTTTTGTTTACAGCCTCCCGGGGATACGCCAACAAGGCGGTCGACATTTGATGCCATTCTTGCCGGGTGTATACCAGTTTTCTTTGAGGAATTGTCTGCAAAATCGCAGTATAGGTGGCATATGCCGGAGGAAAAGTATGAGGAATTTTCAGTTTTTATACAGAAAGAAGAGGTTGTGTTTAAAGGGGTGAGGATCTTGGATGTATTAATGAGCATACCAAAAGCTGAAGTTAGGAGGATGAGAGAGAAAGTGCTGGAGATATTGCCTAGAGTTATATACAGAAAGCATGGAAGTTCACTTGGTTTGAGGACCAAAAAGGACGCATTTGATGTTGCAATTGAAGGCACTTTACAAAGGATCAAATCTAGACTTAAATAGGTTGGACTTCAATCAATAGACGTTTTCTGTAAATTTTCTCCCATTGTAACTGGTAATATATTATCATTTTTTTGCATCCTATTTGTTCAGCATCAGGTGTAAATTGATTTTGTATTCCCGCAAATCACCCAACTTTGTCCAGCTTAAAATGTCTTTCATCTGCCACTTTATATGTATAATTAGTTCATTTAATTCAACTTATAAAATACTACTACTGTAAAACCAACATAGTAGGAAATCTCATTCAATACCTATAAATGCACAAGTTCCTTTATACAAAGGGTTGAAAGGATGAGCAAAAGGCAAAGAGAAGACTGAGGAAAAGAATGAAGTTTATTGATCTTTCCACAGTTTAAAAGTAAGAAAACTAAAATAAACAAAAATGACTCGAGGAGATTATACAATGGCAACCTCCCAAAAGTAACTAACCAACATATGAAATCGGAAGCAAGATCGGAGGTCTGTAAGATTTTTAGTTCCCTATCTGTAATGATAATTCAGAAATTTGTTTTTTTATCCCCATCTTACAATAGCAGAACCCCAAGTCAGACCAGCCCCAAAACCAGCTGCTGCAATAGTGTGGCCTGGTTGCACCTTCCCACTTCGAACAGCTTCATCCAGTGCCAATGGGATAGACGCAGCACTTGTATTACCATAATTCGCCAAATTTGAAATTACCCGTTCTGATGGGACTTCTAAACGTGAGGCAACAGCATCAAGGATCCGCTGATTTGCCTGCATGTAACAGATCAGATCAAGGACTTGTGTATAACTGGTGCACTCATGCATATTATATAACACATTTGAAGTCCATTTCCTTATCAGGAGTATGGAATTAAGAGATAATACTCAACAGCTTTAATCAATTAAACTCGGTTGATAGGTTATTCAGACTCCGTTTTCTTATCAGGAGTATGGAATTAAGAAACAATGCTCAATAGGTTTACTGAATTGGGCCAGTAAAGCAATATGACTATTCTACTTCTACTGAAGACATAAATAACACAACTCTGGCAGATTTGGAAGGAGGTGTTGAAGGTGAAATCACAAATTTACACACATTTCAACAATCTTTTATCGAGGAAGGAGAAGGTATTGCAGATCAGTAATTGACCTATTTAAACACTTTTCACCATAGGGTTTCTTAGAATATGCCACGCTTGCAGGTGTAATAACAGTAATATGTTTGTCTGAGTTACCAAAAAAAATTATTAAGTTAATTTTGTGAATTCAGGCTCATACCTGATGGAGCAGTAACCAATCAATGCTAGACCCAGTAAGACCAGCATTCTGTAGTGCATACTCAATTGACTGTGGCACAGCACGAACAGCAAAGCGAAAGACCTCATTACCACTCATCTGGATGAATGAATAAGAGGCACGATTTGGGGGAAACCCTAACACCGAACCATTAGACCCCAATGCATGATCCGCTTCCTTTTGTTTCATGGTGGCATTTAAATGCCTGCACATTAAGCACATAGTGTTCACGTCTGATTTGGACATAAATCAAAAAAAAATCTATTCTCATCATGAAGGTATTGACACAAACCTCTGGCCCTCACCATCACTATGCAAGTCAAAACCAAATAAACCGTCATCCTCACTATCACAGGCCTGAAGAGTAACTGTAAAATCAGTCTAGATGCAAGAATTTATTTCCTACAAATACGTATTTACTAATTACTTAAAAGCAACAGGAAGTTGAGTACACGATCAGCACAATCAAAGATATCATGTAATAAAGGTTAAAACAGGGATAATTACTCCAGAATGTGTTATAGTTTGATTGGAAAGTACGTGAATCATCTTAAATACCATACATAGGAAAAGGTCTTTAAGGACAGTTTCAAAGTGATTACTCTTTTCCTCTGCATTGACACTTGCACAGACGCACACACACACGCGCACTTAAATATATGTTTACGAGATATAATTTGGACGGGATATACCATCTGCACAATAGGCACAATAGTTGTGCAGACGACGTTAATCATAGACCATTAGATCTAAGATTAAATGGTCAAAGATAAGTTGGAAGGTTAGAAGCTCCTATCCAACTTTGGATATCGATCTAAACCAATTCATGAAGCAGTACACTGCTGAGGCCTGAGCAAACCTTTTTTCTCTAGTTGTCAAGATTTACAAACTTTTAAAATTCCTATCTTAGATTCTGTAGCAGATCCAGTGAGTTGGTGGAAGATATAGATTAACTGTACTAATCTTAGTATACGCTTTTCAGCATAAAGCAAGTAAAATTATTTGTACTGAAACTATTTCTAAACTAACAGATCTAAAGAAAAGCTGAATGCAAATGCTCCAAGGAACCCCCCCCCTCCCCTCCCCACAGCCCGGGTTTAGATATAGTTACAACCTAAAAAATATTACTAAAGTGTTAAAAGTATCCTGAAAACAATGTATTGTCAAGACTGCAGAAACAGAAATTAAGTAATGCCAGAGCATGCATTATAGCACATTACCTGCAACAACACCGCACCAGCAGCATCCCCAAAGAGGATACAGGTCCCTCTATCAGTCCAATCAACAAAACGAGAAAGGGCATCAGCCCCAATCACAAGAACATTTTTAAAGCCAGCCCCTGGAAAACATATTGCAGGTTTAGTACTTGTCAAAAATAATACTCTCTCCGTCTCAAGATAAAAGTCCTTATTACTATTTTAGGTAGTCCCAAGTTAAATGTCTAGTTACCTTAAATAATCTAGTTTTTACAATAATTTGAATACCCTTACTATTAATTGTCATATTTTTATTCTCTATGCATATTTATGAAGTATCACTAGTTATGTGCAGAAAACTATGCAACTAAATGGGAATTTAAATATGGACAATTTTGTCATTTTATCCTCTTTCTTAATATGATCAAAAAGTCAACCAGAACTTTTATTCTGGACAAAGGGAGTAATAATAAATAAATTTGCAGTTTCAAATCATTGACAATTTTAAACCATTGTTAAATCTCAGACAGTTATGAAAACAAACTTTTACCTCGGATATAAGAAGACCCCGAGACTAACCCCAAGATAAACCCACTACAAGCAGCAGTGATATCAAAAGCTAGTGGATTCCTTTTGCAGCCAAGCGCTTTTGGTATCTAATATGAAATTTGAAGATTAAGAAATAGTGTAGTTTTAGACCAGTAAAGTCAAAAGAAAATACTCATGACATCACTTGAAATGGTGTGCTCCAATACTCAAGTTCACACTATAAGCATATAATTCCTGTGTACAGATAACAATTTGCTACAAAAATTAATAAGATAGTAGTATAAAATTTGTCTTCACAAATCACAATTATGTTCGTGAGACGAACCTAGCAGGTTCCACTTCAAATGTCCTGATATGATATATTTCTACAATTAATACCTGAGGGGCACTGCCAAATAGATCCTCCGGAGTTGATGTGCACAACAAGACTAGGTCCACATCATCAGGATCAACCTCTGCCATCTCGAGAGCTTTTTTTGCTGCCTCTGCAGCCAGAGCTGTCAAGCTATCCGTCCCTGTAATTGCTTATGTCAGACTGAGCATATAGTGCTTGAGCTACTTGTGTACAATTTCCAAAACAAATATACTTCCAGGATGCTAAAAGCCAGTAAAAGAAAGGTGATAGGATCATGAGCTTTCGACATGAACACTGTGGAATCATTAGGAATCATCCTAGAAACTACCACAACATGGCCCTCCCACATATATCTTTCTTTACTACATGTTTTGCACCAAAAAATGGTTAATCAATTCCAAAGAATATCCTTTTTTTAGTTTTAGCAAGTGTAAAAATCATATTTAAGGTGATCGTAAAACGTATGGCTAAATGGTAGCACGGTGCCCTTATGATTGAGAAGAAAGATAGAACTGAAGCTTGCCCTGAAACCTTTCCTAGTAACAGACAAAAAGAGGTTTTAAATCACAGTTCTCCAGTTACGCCCACATAGAACCAGCAAATAAAATTCAGACATATATGACAGCAACTGGAATCCACTGGATTTTAGAAAGAACACTAAGAACTTGCAGAACAAGATTAGCTTAGTTTGGCTGCATCATTTTAGTATTCAGATGGTAATGACTCAAATATCCTACAGGTTTGGGTACCTTGTAGGTCCATACCTTTCAATTATTTAGTTATGGTGATTCAATTCTTAATTTCATAACCTACAAGATCTTGAAGTTAAAATTTTTTATCAAAACAACATTATTTTCACGTGCACGTAAAAAATTTCCAATTTTTTCAGCAAGAGCCCCAGACACTAATTACTATTAACATTTTCTTCAGCTACAGCTTAGACGACTCCTAAATCTAAGGTGAACTCATAGCAAGAAAAACAACCTTGAACTTTTGTAAATCCAATGGTTAGACCTTGAACTGTTCATCTGGTGATTTATATAAGCAAGCATGCAATGCAATAAAAATCTGACCTGAAAGTACTCGTCGATTCCGTATTCCAGTTCGAACAGAGATCCATTCATCATTAGTTTCAACAAGTTTCGCAAGATCGTCATTGGAAACCTTTAAATTTGGTACTGCAGAACCACATCCAACTAGTTTGCAGCCTTTACTGAGGAGCCTGTAAAGATATGCTATCAAAATCAGAATGGAAAAAGGAATATTCTTTTAATCACTTGCCAATTCTTGACCAGCCTCATGCCAACAGGAAAAGGGAAATAAGAAAAAGCAGCAATAACTACAATCCTTAAACCTAAAGAAAAATATATAACGAGCAATGAGACCTGAGTCAAAGCTGCTCAAACAAAAATATTCTGCACAGCTTCTAAAGCACTACAAATTTGCACAATCACAGGTAAGGTACTAATTGTCTACCTTGTCAAATACATAGAAAGATAACAAATACATAAGCACGTATTCATTCAGATTTTAAGTAGTAAAATTGAAATACACTGAAGATTTTGATTTGTATGAAAGCTAGAAGTAGTTGGCAAGGCATGCACACATTTCAGCTGAACGATTGGCCTTAAGACTAGGCCCATAAACAAAAATGATATTCCTGATGGCATAACTGAAACTAACTAATAATTTTCTTTTGAGCAAAATGAAGTAAAAAGTACATTCTATTGAGGCAAGAGCCATGCACAGGCTGCATAGACAAAATAAATAACAACCTATACAAATTTAGAATAATTGACTAAAAATATGCAAGGACCCAGCACCCAGGGGAGTAAGACAAACCTCCTTAAGTGCAAATTGCAAAGAAAAGAACACTGAGCTCAATTCCAAATGCTTTTTTTTTTACTTAGAAAGCATTACACCTTCAGGAGTCTGAAATTTTTTAACCTTTTTTTTCACCACAAGACAAAGAACAAAGCTACTTCCTAAGCCTTCCCCATCATTGGGAAGTTATATTCACTTCTAAGTTTCAACATCGCAATCAATACCTATATTACCGAACTTGCCCTGACCCAAGTAACTTAAATTTTTTGACAGGTGGTGGGGGGTGGGAGGGGGGGGCTATAACCACCTCGACCAAAATCTCCTTAACCTTTTGCACATAAAATACTAACCATTCCTTTTTCAGATTTCAGTAGTCAAAATCAATTGCAATGTTGTCATTGATAAGGATCAGTCTGTAAGACCAAGCCTTTATGTACACCAATAATCAAACTAGTCCTCATATTTTTTTAATGTGTCTTCCTTTGTGGTATTGCTGACATTTCGGCTCGATATTGCTTAGGAGAAGTTAGAAAAATGGCTTAAACATATATATATTTTTTTTCAATTCTTATAAAGCTAATATAATTTTTTTAGTTTTTTAATCAGTGATCAGCAAGATAAGAGTTTTTAACAACTACCTTTTAATATGTCAATCAGACAGAATACCCATACCCTGAGCATAATCAGCAGCTCCATCTATACCATTTCTCTATACATTCCAGTACACAAATTAAACTCAATTTCCCTATAAAGGAGTCCAAAATAGTTGAAATTGAGTTGCTCAAATAAGATAGACACAACTTTTAACAGATGAACAACATAACCTATTAAATTATAAGCATTCACAAAGCAAGTCCTACACGATTAGTTCAGCTACTCCACAAGGAATCAACATGAACATTCCAACCAAATACCAACCAAAAAACAAAAAAGGCACGCCGAATAAATGTATAATTCAAGTTTTCCTTTTGACAAATATAACAACAAATTTCAAATCCAATTGCAGCAAAACACCTATCTGACCAACAAATCGCAAGCAAATAAAAATAGGTAAACAAAACCCCCCAATTGATGAATTATAAAGAAATGGGGAAAAATCAAGAAACATGACTTACCTGGGTACCCGAGATTCAGAAGGGGACCCAAGTTTCTCTGCACCTTCAGTAGTGCTGTTGCACAGTACCCTTGTGTAGATTCCCTCCTGGGAACAAAGCCCAGATCGATATATGGCTATAGATGGAAAAATCCTCCCTCTAATCCTCGGAACTGAAGGTGTAAAGAACCCGGATGCATGTGCCATTAATAGAGCAAAAAAAAAGTTGCACTTTAAATTGAATACAGAGAAGAAAAATAAGGTAAGATTTTGAGCTTAATAATGGAATAACTTGAATGTGAGAAGAATCATGAAGGAGATCCAGTAATTATAATGAATAAATTTGGTAGCAGAAATACAAGAAGATGGAAACAGAGGTTTATAGGCTTTTTCACAATCTTCGGAGTAGTCTTCTAAGACGAAAGCAATTGGAGAATATGCCAACCCAAATGGAGGAAACTCCAATGCAGACGCACACACGAATGCAGTCTCGAAACCAGAGGAGTCACTCATGCACAATTGCGCAGCTTCCTTTAATCCAAAAATTTTGATTTTAATATAATTTGTGAACTAATGTGAAGACGCCACGTACGTTGTTTGGTTTTCTTTTCATTAGTCACAACTCACAAGTTAAGCAAATTGAGTTTTGGTAGTTGTTTGAGTTGACTTGGTTTAATAATGCAATGTTAAGCTTGATAAGCATATTGAATTTTGGTACTCCACTGAAATAGTTGGGATTGGGGGGAGGACCGGTACTTAATGTACCGGTCATTTGTACGGTGCAATGTGTAGTGTTTTTCTTCTAATTTTTTATCTCTCCATGGTACTTTTGGCTTTGCAATTTAATGTTCCCTCGTTATTTTTAATTTGATATTTTAAGAAAAAAGTGCAAAAATTAATAAATATAATTAATATTTTATTTAATTAATTAAAATGAGTATACAATCTTAATTTTTAAAATTTATTAAAAAATATAAAAAATAAATAATTTATATTTAATTTAAGAATAATATGATAAATTAAGTTATTAATACTTTCTTGAATATATAAATGACATATAAAAAACAAATTTTACTATCTAAAAATACAAGTAAAAAGAAATGGAAGGAGTATATTAGCACACATGCTACACGCGTTCCGTGTATAAATTATTTGAGTAAAATAAAATTTTATAAAATTAAAAAAATTAAATAAAAAATACATACATATATATATATATATAAATTACTTTAAATTAAAAAAATCAAAAAATTATTTACGCCAAAATCTCCCTCCAGCTTTATAGATACTTTCTTAGTTAATAAGAAAAATACTCTAGACATTCCTTCACTCAACTTATTAACTAAGAAAGTATCTATAAAGCTGGAGAGAGATTTTGGCGTAAATAATTTTTTGATTTTTTTAATTTAAAGTAATTTATAATTTTTTTATTTTTGATTTAAAGTATCTATAAATTTTGTTTTTTTATATGTCATTTATATATTCAAGAAAGTATTAATAACTTAATTTATCATATTATTCTTAAATTAAATATAAATTATTTATTTTTCATATTTTTTAATAAATTTTAAAAATTAAGATTGTATACTCATTTTAATTAATTAAATAAAATATTAATTATATTTATTAACTTTTACTTCTTTTCTTAAAATATCAAATTAAAAATAACGAGGGAGCATTAAATTGCAAAGCCAAAGAGTACCATGGAAAGATAAAAAGTTGGAAGAAAAAAACTCTACACATTGCACCGTACAAATGACCGGTACATTAAGTACCGGTCCTCCCCCCAATCCAATAGTTGTTGAACTTTGTTTAATAATGCAATGTTAGGCTTGATAAGCATTTTGAATTTTGGTACTAAAATATTTAAATGGAGAGGTACCAATGAAATATGTTGATACTATGGAATTAATATTATAACATTGCATATTTAAATATCAGTTAATATTTAAGCAAATATGTTGATACTATGGAATTAATATTTTGGTCTTGTAAATGGAGTTGTGTTTTCATTAATGTTATAATATCATCATAACATTAATTGAATAAATTAATCATGTTATAAATTATTATTAAATTATTTATTGTCATATCATTTAAGACCTATTTCAAAATCAAAAAAATAAATTAAAAAACTTGCCATTAATCTAATATAATATAAGGCATGATGAAATGCTAAATTATACACATTAGCTCAGCACCACCAATAACAACGAGACATGGACACGAGGATTATTTTGGGAATTTATCTCCCTTCAGTTTTTTTCTCTCTCTAATAAATCTTCAGTTTTCTCTCTCTAAAATCTTTACCTCTGGGCTCTCTCTATATACAGTCTCTGCTTAGTTTTTAGGTGAATGAAGCTGTGTCGTTTTGAAACTCTAGGATCACTCAATCTGCTGATTCTTCTCAATTGAAAAAATAAATCCAATATTGTTCATCTTTCCACTCCCGGTAATCTCTCTCTTACTTGCTTTGCTCTTTATTTATGTAGTATTTAATAGATGCAAAATGTAGCGATTTTATTTTATTTTTCTATTTTGTTGTTGTTAAAGTTAGTGTTTGAAATTTGATCTTGGTTGATTATTAGTTCTTTGCTTAATACTTCAAGCTTTATGGATTAATATTCAGCGTAAATTGCTCATCTTTTTCTATATCTGTATATGTGAGAATATGGAGTTAAAAAAGATTGAATCTTTATTCTGATTAACTTCAAAACGCAATTGGGTTTTTGTTTTAACGTTAGAATAGAATGGAATTGAATGGAAGTGATTTATATCGTTTAATACTCTTTTGTGTTTCCTTAGATTTCTCCACATCCAAACACGCTGTTAAGATTCGTGACTAGGTAATATTGTAAAAAAAATTTAGGACTGTTAGTAATGACGCTAAAGTTAACATTTCATTTTCGACTTGATGGGTAAATTTGTCTGCCATTTTCCAACAAGTTAAGGAAAGCATTCAGTTTTTTGATTCTCTATTCTTAGCATTGTGTGACTGTAGAAACTATTAATTGCTGCTTTAAGCTACAACGGTTTGTGTTGGGTCCAAACATTGTTCTTGTGCTTCATATGTTTAAACTGGAAATTGACATTGCATACTAATCCAAGTAATTATGTGACTTTTGAGTAGTGAGAGAAGCTGATATATATGTTGATACTATGGAATTTTTTATTTTTAAGAGCTTCCTTTTCTATGAAATAGGTTGGCAAGAAAAGTGTGATTTTACATGCTATAAAAGGATATGGGCTTCCACTTGAAATAAAACTATGACTATTGCTGTTTATTTCGTTCTTCTTGTTTTCTTATTCCATTTTCTTGTTCAGTTCATTCACAAAGTTTAATGCCTTCATATGACAGCATTTGTTAAAGATTGGATGTCCTTGATTAATTGGCAGCATAACCTATCTTACACCTGACGGTTTGTGTGAACACAATTCAGGGATGGGGCTTGAAGACAGTGTGAAGGATCCTCGTACAATTATATGATCATCTCTAAAGATGCCCAACTTAATCTGACAAGTTAAAAAAACCCTTCTTGGGAAGGCAAAATGTTGATGGGAGGAGATTACGATCTAAATTCTTCACATGTGAACGCTAATTCTGTTAAAGAAAATTTGAGGCAGACAATCCTCAACCAGGAGGTTGTGTTCAGGAAGCAGGTATTTGCACCAATGCTAGAGAAAAATTCTGGTTCCTTTCAATCAATTTCATTTATCTGATCCTCTCAAAGACTTGGCTTGCTTATTTCATAAGAAATAATAGTACAGGTTATCTATATTCAGTTGTCTTCAGCTTGATTTTGTGGTCCAACGCTGGTGTATTTGACATAAAACTAAATCTCTTGCCTGATTTTAATATTACCGAAATTTATTTGTCTTATGTTAAGAGTAGATGTCTAATGGCTGATGATCAACACATAACACTGGCTTGAATTAGTTGTTTATTCGTCTTGCCACTGCCTATTATTAGGTCCATGAACTCCATCGGTTATATACAACACAAAAGACCTTGATGAAAGAATGTGGCTGGAGAGAGTTGAATGGATGCAAACTAGGGAAGAATGGAAGCACACAATCAACAGTTTGCTCCTTTTATGATCAGCTAAGATGTGAACCTCTTGCAACAGAGAAAGCATATTCCACAATTTTCATGGTAAAAGAAGACTGCAACTTTGGAACCACCCTCAAGGGAAAGTGATTTATATTTTTCTATAGTATTAAGTATTTTCTTGTGTTTCTTTTTGGTCAGAGTTAGCTGTCCTTCATTGTTAAATGTTGTGTATGCGCCTATGTGGCATACAATATTTCTAAGACCATGAAGATGAGGGTCGATGGTTAGCCACATCAAATGTCAAAGGATGTTGTAACACAATGTGTTAATTGGTTAACTATTCGTCTTCTGGTGTTTCACGTGTCTTTCAGGTGGGCTCGACACAATCTGTTAGGAATAATTCTTCTAGACTACAGCAGAGCTCTTTAGATCTTCAACTTCCTTCCATCAACTGCACGAATTATGTTGGTCAGGACTTCTCAGTTAAGGGAAATAAGTTTGACTTTATAGGAATATCTAATGAGAGAAATCATTACTTTCGCAGTGATGGTGTATATTTTCCAGAGGAGGTAAAGCTTTCCCTGAGCATTGGAGGGAGCAGTACAAAAAAGGGTATTGCTGGGGAACCTTTGAATGACAAGATTAGTTCTGCCCCCTCCCAAGATATTATTGAAATAGAGGAATCAGCAGAAATGGTATCAAATGATGACAGCGAATCAGTGGTTTCTCTAAGGTGTGGTGCTCATATCACTTCTGGACATAAGCATGACTCCCAAGTTCCTGTACAATCTGATCAAAACTTAACAGATAGTCTGGTGAAAGATCCATTTCATGCATTTACAATAACTGATTCTTTCATAGTTGGCAATGGAATCTGTGAGGAGCGGAACTCCTCTAATGAAGGTTGGTAAAGTGATGTGTGCTTTATAGTTGTAACCTTAGAAAACTATGTTAAGCATATGATTAGTCATTATGATTTGACTGTTCTGATTTCTGTTGCTTCTGCAGGACTTGATGAATGCTATGACGATGGTCCATGTGACAATGTGTTCACCAAGGGAAAACTGTTCAATTCCAGCGTTCCTCCTATAGATTTGGACCTTAACAAGATCCAGCTTGATGAATCTTCCTTTCACTCAAATGATTCAACCCTGTCATTTCCTTCATCGGCTAGCTCTTCAGATATTTCTTGTAAAGTAAACGATAAATTTGATGGAAGTGCATGCTCTATGGATAACGACTCTAAGGAGACTTCTGTTTTGGGGCTAGGTGATGCAGTTCCAGGCTCGAGGGATTCCAACAGCAACGACAATAGTAATTATGTATCGGCAATAAGTCCTAAATTTAAGGAAGAGAATGGAAATAACACACACAGTACAGATCTTGAGTCGATGTCTGAGCTCCGATCAGACCTTAGTGAGGAACATGGCAACCATAGTAGGAATGTGAACCTTCGATTAAATATTCAAAATGGAAAACATAAAGATACAACTAGGCCAGAAGTAAACTGTGGGAAGGTGAATGAAGAGATAGATCCTGCACGTCCGTGTAGCAGTCAAAGTGCAAATGGAGATGCACATTGCAGCAGATGTCCTACTCCAACTGCATGCACGTTTGACTGCATTTCTGAGGAGGACAATCCAAACATCACAGGGACCATGCTTTCTGGAACTGATTTGGGAGGATCAAGTCTTTCTCCTTCCAGTATGATCCAAAATTTTGAATCATCTCAAGTTGCAGAAACTGCACATCGGCCAGACTCGGGATCTTCTGGCAGTAGTGAAATGAAGCATCAATTCTGTATCGAGGAAAAAGGAGAGTCAGCAGAAATAGATATTCTTGTTCAGAAAGCAGCTTTATCACTTGTATGTATTTCTTTGGAAAATCCAGTTAGCAACTACACTGTTGAATCCACCATATCAGGATCAAATGAGATTAGAGCCAGTGAGAGGGAGCAGCCAGAGTGTTCTATTGATTCTTATGAAGCAATGGTGCTGAATTTAACCGAACTCGGCGCAGACGACTACTGTGTTACATCGAATCCATTTGAAGTGAATGAAATGGACAAAAAGGAAGGTGGGATTAAGTTGAGAAGGGGAAGGAGACTAAAAGATTTCCAGAAAGACATACTTCCTGGCATAGCATCTCTTTCTTGGCGTGAGATTTGCGAGGATATAAACATCATGGAAGGAGTGATGAGATCGAGGGAATACAAACGACTCAGATCAAAGACGGCCAACGCAGAGAAGTGGTTTACACCTGTGAGAAGTAGGAGATCAAGACTCAATTATGTTGGCCGAAGATGAATATTCTGTTATTTATGGTTTCTTGTTTTCCCAACATTACAAGTGTTATACATTTGTACTTATTCAGTAATTAAGGGAGTTTTCCCAGGTTTATGGACCTGTATCAAAATCTCTTCATTTGAAGTAGGTGGTATACCTTTACAAAGAGAGGCTATCTTTGTATTGATGCATAAGAATACTAGAAGAAAATTTTGGAATCAAAAGATGTCATCTTTATTAACTTATTGTTTCTCAACTACTATGGATTTTGAAGCCTAATTTCATTGGAAACGGGTCAACGATCAAAAGTCACAAGCTTTGCTGGTGAACTGCATGGTTTTTTGATCAAATTCCATCATTTAGGCCTTCAAAACTGCATGTAAAAAATTGGTATATTTTCTAGTTACTAAGATTATGTAGTTTGGTTACTGTCTAATATTGATTTGGTTACTTTATAATGTTTATTCAGTTGTCAGACAATGGAAATTGACAGTAACCAATACAACAAATTTAATTGTTTACAGGAATATATAATTGTTTAATGTTAGTAACCATTAACCACATGGTTTGTAACATTTTTGATGGTGTATAGTAACCAAAATTGATGTTGATTAACAAAGTCAGTATACTAACTGTTTTGATAACAAAGTCAGTATACTGACTGTGTAACATTATACTGTCTAATGTTGTCTTAGTTATTGACTTATGCTGTCTTGATTACTACATAATATTACTAATTAATGCTGACTTGGTTACTGATTAATGCTGACTTGTTACTGCATAATATTACTAATTAATGCTGACTTGGTTACTGACTAATGCTGATTTGGTTATTAAGTAATATTATATTAGTTACTGACTAATGCTGACTTGCTTACTGTGTAACACTATAATGGTTATTGACTAATTCTGAATTGATTACTGTATAATATTATAATGCTGACTTGGTTACTGTTTAAAAATATTATTTAGTGACTCATGCTGACTTGGTTACTGACTAATGCAAACTTAATTACTGCAGTGATTAATTAGTTACTGTATTATTGGTTGCAAAAGCATATTAATGTACACTTCTACTTATATTTTTTATATTAATGGTTACTTGTTAGCCAAATTGGTTACATTCTTACAAAAATATGCCTTTAGTTGGTAACAAACAAATTATACTGGTTGTTTTTTACTGTAAAATGCAATAAAAAATGTGTTTATGTTATGGTTACTAAATAGACATATGTTGGTTACTGTTTAATCTAAATTTGATTATTGTCTAATGTTGTTATGATTACTGTATAATATTAGTGTGTTTTATACTGGTTTGTTTTATATTGATGATTATTTATTGATTACATTGCTTAACTTCGTACAACTGTTAGTCTTTAGGTGGTAACAAACTGATGCGGTTGAAGAGCAGGCGTGTCAATTTATGTAAAAATTTGATCCAGTGAGAATTTGGTAATTTTTGTCAAGTTTGGAGTGTCAAATTTTGGCATTTTCGGAGCCTAATTTCATTGGAAATGGGTCAACGATCAAAAGTCCAAGCTTTGCTGGTGAACTGTAGGATTTTTTGATCAAATTCGAACATTTAGGCCTTCAAAATTGCATGTAAAAATGTGGTTTATATTCTGGTTACTAAAATTATGTAATTTGGTTACTATCTAATATTGATTTGGTTACTTTACAATATTTATTTAGTTGTTAGACAATGGAGACTGACAGTAACCAATACAACAAATTTAATTGTTTACAGTAATATATAATTATTTACTGTTAGTAACCATTAACCACATGGTTGGTAACATTTTTGATGGTGTACATTAAACAAAATTGATGTTGATTAATATTTTAATTTTTGATTCCATCATGAGTTATCAATATAAAGTAAACATATACAAGCTTTATAACAGTCTTGATATAAGCTTATAATTATCTGGTTACTAACAAGCTTGTAACTATCTATGATAATTATCTGGCTACTAACAAGCTTGTAACAATTGATGTTTGTCCTGATACAAGCTTGTAACTATCTGGTTACTACTAATAGTAACCATAATGTAACATAATAAAACAGTAACTATATAATTATATGATAGTAACCAGAACAGGTTTTAATGGTAACCAAAACAGAAACATCATGTAATGAAACCTAGTTTAAGCAATCCATGTATACTAAACAATTACATATTAACCAGAATAAAAAAAATAAAAGATCCGAAATTCCACATTGAGGACACAATAATAGTAGTCAAACCATAAGGTAACAGTAACCAACACATAATAAAGAAGTAACCAAATAGTTATATGAAAGTAACCAGAACATGTAAGATGTGTTTGTGAAAATGAAAGTAGAAATAGAATAGCATAAACCTTGTATAATATATTTGAAGGAATTTACAAAAATAATACATCAATGTATACTAAGCAAATACATGATTTATTATGAGTTGGGTTTATTATTTATAAAAATAATACATCCATAAACTAATGATGTCTTAAACTTCTTCACTGTCTTGGGTTCAATTTCTTGGTAATAATGCCGGGGACTTCCGTGTCACACCAATGTATAACTTTTCCAATGAATTTTATATTGCATTCCTCATAGTAAAGATTCCATAACTGCAAATAAAAAAAATTAGATTTACAGTCATTAGTAACCAAAATAATATTTATATCAAAAACAGTTTACCAAACAAATACATTGTAACCAAAATATCATATAAAAGTAACCAAAATCTCAATTGAGGGAAAAAGAATGGTATCCAAATCATAAGGTAACAGTAACAAAAAATATACTAATGAAGTAACCAAACAGTTATATGTTAGTAACCAAAATATTTATTAATGGTAACCAATATATAAATAACATATAGACCAAACAAAGTTTAGTCAACCCATATATTAAGCAAATATATGGTAACCAGAATAACAAAAAACAGTAAGCAAAATCCCAACTCAAGGAAATAAAAATGAAATTCAAATCAGAAACTAACAATAACAAAAAATATACTAAAGAAGTAACCAAATATTTATATGATAGTAACCAAAATATATTTTAATGGTAACCAATACATAAATAACATGTACACCAAAACCAGTTTAGTCAACCATGTATACTAAGCAAATACATGGTAACTGTGAGACCCCAGATTTTTTTAAATAAAGATTAAATTTTCTCGAAATATATTTTTGAATATTATGGTGTGGATTTGATATAATGTTATAGTTGTGGGTAAAATTTATAAATTTTACAAAGTACGCAAGTTGTTATATAATATTCGATTCGTCGGGGAATATTCGTTTTAACAGGGAATATTCGTACAACGGCACAATCATTGGTGGACCCCCACAACAGAATTATTGTCAGATTGAAAAAACGACAAAAAGACTTTATGAAAATAACGGCGGAAGTTTTACCGTTAACTGTTGAATCACCCGGTATTAAAAGTATAGTAATACGCGTGGTTGCAAGTAGCATACGGTATTGATTATTGATGCTTACGTGAGAAGTCACTCAGTTATACTCAATTATTACTACAGTAATTGCTGCATCATATCTACCATATTATTGATTCAATTATTGTCACAGTATCATCTGCATAAAATGTTTTTTTATTAAATCAATACTTGAGACGACAAAGTTATTCATATTATAAACTGCAATATTTACAATGTCTAGAAATTCTGTCAAGGAGAGGTTTGGTCACCTAATTGCGCGCCAATAAGGAGAAATTCTTATTGGAAAGCCTCCTCTTTCCTGGGAACGACCTGGTTGATAAATATTGTGAGTTATAATATTAATAATGAATGTTGTTTGGAGTTGAATTTGGAGACGCGGACGTGATATTTGAGTCCGGAACGACGAAATTAGTAAAAATAGTCTATAAACACAAAATTTTCCGGGATTCACTATTTGGTCAAAAAGTCAACAGTTGACTTTTTGGGAAAAGTCAAATTTCAAAATTTTAAAATTTATATTTTTGATAAAAATGGTTTCATTGTGTTGGAATTATTTGTGTTAGTGAAAATCGATAATTATTTCAATAATAATTGATGTCTGGAGGTTATATTGACCAATCGGGTATTTAACCGGATAAATGAGCAATTGATTGCTATTATTTCATATGTTAATAACTATTTATTCACATGTGTATACTATGATTTCACATTCTTGTTACTATTAGGGGAGTTGGTGCAAGATTGATAATACTTGCATGACTAAGTTAAAAATGGAGGTATAGATGGAGGTACTATACTGTAATTCGTATTTTTCACATAATTATACTATTGATTCACATGATTGAACTATTGATTCACATTATTTACTATTAGGGGAGTTGGTGCAAGATTGATAATACTTGCAGGACTAAATTATAAATGAAAGAAAAGTTGGAGGTATTATACTGTAATTTTCGAGCCCCAAAACGTACAATTATCGAAACTATATTTTTCTATAAATAGAAGCTCATTCTTCCTTCATTTCTCACCAATTCACAAAAGCTTTAGAGCGATTATTATAGAGAGAAATTATAAAGAGAAAAAAGAAGAGAAATCTGCTACTCACTATTCCAGTATCCAGTTTTTCCAAGGTAGGGAGTATTATTTCTTTCTAATCTATGAAGAAAACTTATGTTATTCCATTCTTATTATTCTGTTGGAATAACCTGTATACACGGGCTACCCTATACTTGGTGAAATTCTTCTGTTGTTCCATTCTTTATCATTCTGTTGGAACATCCTGTCTGTGCGTTCTACGCCGGACCTGGTTCCGTCTTTATTATTCTATTAGAATATTCTGTCTGTATGTTCTACGCCAGACCTGGTTCCGTCTTTATTATTCTGTTGGAATGTCTTGTCTATGCGTTTTACGCCGGACCTGATTCCGTCTTTATTATTCTGTTGGAATATCCTGTTTGTGCGTTTTACGCCGGACCTGATTCCGTTATTTATTATTCTGTTAGAATAATCTGTCTGTGCGGTCTATCGCATGCCTGGTGATTTCTTTTGGTATTTCATTCCTTATTATACTCAGTTGGTTAAAGTTTTGACTTCTATACTCCATGAAATTAGTGGAATATCCTTGATATTTGTGCTTCATCCAGTATCTTTTCATGAAAATATTCTTCTGAGCATTCTTGAATTTTACTCTACAAAACAGTATCATGTTGACAATTTGGACGTTATTAGATTCTGGATAAAATAATTCTTGAACTTGTTTTATTGAATTCTTATATCATTGTCATCATTCTCATGTTTATATTTTGTTGAAAGTCATCTGTGGCCTATAGTGCATAAATGGACTTGGTATGATTATGACCAGGAATTATTCGGCGTAATCATGACCGTAATATTACAAATGATGTGGTAAAAGTCCTCATTGGCCCGTAGTGCATTGATGGACAGTTGTTGGCATGATCATGACCATTATTGAATACACAAATATTCTTGGCCCGTAGTGCATAGATAATTATAGTCGTGATACTAAAGAATATCCTTGGCCGTAGAGCAGGGGTGATTCGATGATGTGGATTATTTATTAAGCTGAGTCCCAGCGATAAAAGTGATGAAAAACCTTCTAAATCATAAAAGATAGTAGATTTTATTCTCTACTTGACTCTTTTAATGGATTGTTTGTTCCGCTGCAGTTAAACTTGATAGTTGTTATATTGTATCAGTTTAACACTGTTGAAAGCTAACGATAATATATTCTGCATTATCTTAGTCATAATATTTTCTACTGGGCTAGTTGAGCTCACCCTTTTACTTTTATTGTTCTCTTCAGGAAATGAGAACGTAGCCTGGACTAGTTGGGGTAACGGAGTGACGGACCAGATGATAGCATTAGTAGTCCTCACTATTCTGTGAAATAGTATAATAATAATTGTAATAAGGACTCCTTTTGAGTTTGTATAATCTCTAGTATACAATATTTGTATTCAAACTCACAGTTTATGTTTTGTCGTATTGTACACGACAGTTGTATTATTAAGTTGTATTTTAATTTATGTACCATGTAAGTGGCGACCCAAGATGGGTGACGTATACCTAATTCTTGGGGCGTCACAGTAACCATAACAACATAAAAAAATAACCAAAATACCAAATCAAGGTAACAAACATGGTATCAGAATCTCAAGCTAACAGTAACCAAAATATAATGCAGAAGTAACCAAACAGTTATATAATAGTAACAATAACAAAATAATATTAATTATAACAGCGCCACATTTCCATAAAAAATATTTATAATATGTGCTCTAATGAACTAATTCCAACATAAATAACAATAATTTTTACATATAACAACCAAAAGATTAATAATAAACTACAAAAACTCTAACTATAATTGGTTAGAGATTCAATTTTTCTCCCAAAAATAAAAAAGAAAAAGCATAAACTTTATAAAGTAGCACAATAATTCAAACCCGAGTGGCGAAATCTTCGAGAGTGCCATCTTTGCTGATGTCGTGCTCGAGGCAAAGTTGCTTCCAAAACTCCATTCCTGATCTGGTTCCCGCATTGTCCCACTTGCAGTGTTATAATTTCTTTCGGCATTTTCCTCTCCATTTTTTCTTCTTAGGATTTCGATCGAGGAAGACAACTTTCGGATTTTCTCTCTCTTCCTCCTTTGGCGAGGACAGTGTTTTAAAAAGATAGATCCAGAAAATAATTAGAGAAAAAGAAGGGTTAACAACAGATATTCACACGTTTCCCTAAATTAAGGCATTCTAGTTGTACTAATATTATAAATAAATATGAAAAAGTGTATTATTTTTGTAATTATTTTATGAATGTATGATTTTTGTAATTATTTTTAAAAATGTACTATAATATGTAATTGTTGCTAAATAAATAGACCAAAACTAACTACTATTAGTAGGTGTAGTCAATTTTTATGTTCTTAGCTACATCTAAGATCTAATATCGTACCCACACAATTTTAAAAACTAAAGAATAAACTGCGTTTAGACGAGCAAACAATAAATCATTTGGGATTTCAAACTACAAAAACCTCGAACCTAACATGCATTAAATAGGAACAATTACATTTTATAGTACATTTAAAAATATAATTACAAGAAAAGTGCCCTCATTAAATATTTACATAATTAATATAATTAAAATTTTATTTTCATTATTAGTACATATTTATGATTCCTTTAATTATGTGATGTGTTTTAATTCTCAACCATCTCTCCCACAATTTTCTCCCCATCTCTCCCACGATTTTCTCCCACTCCATTTATGTTTCCCTTCTTCTTCTTCTCCTCCCTCCCTCCGCCTCCTCCTCCTCCTACTCCTCCTGTCCAACCCCTCCCCACCCTCCGCCTCCCCTCCTCCCCTCCTCCCGCCTCTGCCCCCGCCACTACTCCTCCCGCCCCAGCCCCAGCCCCAGCCCAGCCCACACCCTCTCCTTCCTCTTCCTCCGCCTCCTTTCTCCACCCACCGCCCACGCCCCACCCCCTCCTCCCCCTCCCTCCGCCCCTCTCCTCCTCTTCCCCTCCATCTACTACCCCCACCCCCTCCCCCTCCCTCCGCCACCCCCTCCTCTTCCCCCCTCCCTCCTTCCCCTCCCTCTCCCTCTCCCTCTCCCTCTCCCTCCGCCTCCGCCTCCCTCCTCCTCCTCCCCCCTCCCTCTGCCACCCCCTCATCCTCCCCCTCCCTCCGCCACCCCCTCCTCCTCCTCCCACTGCCCACGCCCCACCCCCTCCCTCTGCCATCGTCGCTCTGTTTCTGCAGTTTTTTTATAATGCAGTTGGTAGTCAAACCTTTATATCAAGGTAACTAATTCTGTTTTATTAAGTTTCCAATTTATTTTGCATGTAATACAGTTGGTAGCCAAACCTTCGTGCAGTTGGTTGCCAAACTTTCAGATCAAGGTAACTAATTCATACTGCAGGCGTTAAGGTAGATTGATTATCTTGGTATAAAAGTTTGATTACCTTGGTATAAAAGTTTGGTTACCTTGGTATAAAGTTTTGGTTACCTTGGTATAAATATGCAGTGTTCTATTTTTTATTTACCAACATGAAATTGGTTGTCAAACTTTAAGACCAAGGTAACCAATTTAGTTGTATTTTGATTACCAATTTTATTTTAAATGTGATGCAGTTACTAGTCAATTTTTGTGGCGGCGGCGGCGGTGATGTGGCGGCGGCAGCGGTGGCGGCGAGAGAGGAGGATGATGAACATTAGCTCCTTCATAATTTTTTATTTTTAATTTTCTCATTTTGATTTGAATTTTGAAATATGGATTTGAAATTGTTGTTAGAGACAAGATTTGAATTTGAATTATTAGTTATCCTTGATTTTAGGTTTCTTTATTAATGTGAATTGTACTATTTTTGTAATATGAGTCTTAATTACACTCTTTTTGTAATTATTTAGTTGATGCACTTTTCTTGTAATTACTTTCTATTTGTTGTATACTTATGTAAAGGACCCCATTAAATATTAGTTTCCCTTGCTTATTATTTCTGACTTAGTGGATCTTATTGGGCCAAATCTAGAAGTGAACTTCAACTTCTACCTTTTGGGCTATGAGCTTACTGAAAAAGTTTCTTGGCCCATCTTAATAATTGGCGCCTTAACCAGTTTTAGTTGGTTTTTGAAGGCGGTGAATTACGTTAAACAGGTAATAATTACGTACGTTATTTGTTTGTTTGGTTGGGGGTAATTGCTACTACTTATTAGTCTCTAGGGTTTTGCTTGGAAGAAATTCGATAATTAAATGATGATTAACTGTGCTCGTTTGTGTATTTTTGAAGATCTATTTGTGTTTTGTTATCTCAATTATTAGACTTTCAGTTGACAAATTGTAACTCTGTAAGTATTTTTCTTGACCCACCCATTGTGTAACATTTCCTTCTGAAATTGTTTTCCATTGTTCAAGTGATGAATTTTATCAATTCTAAAATTATTAATGTTTTTGTGGCATCCATTATTGGCCAAAACACTATCTGTTATGCTGATTTAGCCATTTGCCTGTGCTGATGGCAGATACACTGCAGTAACTATGGAACAAATTGAATTGTAATATTGGATTTAAGCGTTATAAGGGTAAAAGTTTAGTCCTTGTTGCTTTCTGTATCTTCATAAAAAGTTGTTGTGGCAATAATTAGCGTCAACTGGAACTCTTTTGTTGCCTTTACTCCCTTCTTTCCGCAAAAAAGTCTCATTTACAAAATAAATTTGGATATCAAGGATATCCTTTGTTTGATGTATGCCCCTAAAAAAAATGACATCTTAGTTTAGTACTATGTTATTATAGTTAAATTATGATGACAAACTTAAGGATATTGTTTTGTGAAACAAATTTTTTTTTTGAAAAAAAAAATGTGAATATTTTTGTGGAACGGAGGGAGTATTGTTTTCTGGTAGTGGGTGCGGTAAAAGGTATGCTGGTGCGGGAAGAAATGCAAGAATTTGGTGGCTGGATAAGTGGGCTGCATCAGTTATTTAGTGTTTTCATTTGAAAGTCAGACTTTCTTTATTTAGTTTGAGATAGACTCTTTTATAAGCTGTTTTGAGCGATTGTTTGATTGTTGTGTTCTATGTCACCAAGTGAAAGTAAATTATATTTAGCGAGCTTTTTAATTATTGTTTTGAAGCACTTGATGTTCATTATTTTGATTATGATGCATGAAACACAGTAATGTGATAGGAGTCTGAAACTTCCTCTTCACATGAATTTGAGTTGACATGTGGGGTGGGTATCTGGTGGCCTCAAGGGAACCAAAAATATCTCAGTTCTATGTGTTTGGTTGTTAGATCAAAAGAGGCCCTAAAATTCGTAATACTTGTTGTCTTACAACGGGGCATACCTATGGTTCTGTATCTCTCTCTCTCTTATATGTTGCTTAACTTGCATATTCTTTGAATTCTCCTCAAAATTACTGTGAATTTTTATGGATATCATGTTGCTGTGCAGAACCGTAGGATGGTCCTGTCCCTAAATCAAGTTAATGATGAGCTTTCTTGATAGGGTATAGTGTCTTTAGAGGGACTACCTAGTCCATTGGCCAGACCAAGAACATTAAGCATCAATTTTTTATTTTTTTGTGGCGTTAAATGTAAGCATGCTTAAAGTTTGGCTTTATTGGCTGGTCCCCATTAATTGCTGTAGATGAACTTAGCTGTCTGTTGATAATGTAGTTATTTTGTTTTGCTATTGAAATGATAGTATAGTTTGTCAAATTATGGGAAACCTTATACCTGTTTGTGTCTTTTAATCTCTACTTTTTTTGTGATAGTTTTGATAAGCCAAGGGGCACGCTCCACTAACTATAAGTTGCACTGAAATAATAAGTCATCCTAGCCTTTCGAGCATGTATTATTGGTTCTTGCCTAATCTGATTTTCGTCTACATGTGGGATATGATGCATCCACTGATGGTAGATGTGGAGAGAATCTTTTGACAATAATTTTCGGTTCAATGCTCTAACAAATAGAAAATATCCATAAGCAGAATGAAGATCTGTATAAGAAACCAATTTTATTATTTGAAAAAAGTTGAATTTCTTAGAAATTAATCAGCAGTAAGCATAGCTGTGAGTTCCTGTTTACCTAACTTTGGGAAAAAACCAATTTTTGATGTGTAGCCTTACCTTCTTAATTGCCAAAGAGAAATTCAAGAGGTAATGAAACTGAGACTTGGTCATTCCGGTTATCACTGTTGTGGACTGAACTAGAACAGACCTGCTGAATTATGTGTAGTCTTTGTTGAACTTTATGATTACGACTTTACTTTCAGAGGCTATCTAAGCGCCGAGATGGATAATCCAAGCTTAATCTCGTTTTCGTATTTTTATTGGGTACATTTCTTTCCTTTGTAATTTTTTTTGGGTACATTTCCTAGTCTCTGTACTACTTTAACTTAGCTAGTGAGGGAAAGAAAATCCAGAGTAATGCAAGCATGTGAGGCTGCATGGATTTGAACCAATGGATTTGAAGTTTTGATTAAATGGGAATTTTGATTGGATCTGGTCAATTGTACGTTGTAACGTTGAATTGGAATCTGGACATATGCAAGCAATCAGCTCAGACTGAGATTGTTTATTGTTGAAATCAACTGGACCACTAAGCAATATTTT
>CM035101.1:80598653-80783096 GCA_020205505.1 Panax japonicus
AAGACGACGTCGTAGTAGAAATGCATAGCCGGGGATCCAGTAACCGGCTATCTTCCGAATCGGCTTTTCGATCGCGAGTTTCAATTCTCCTGCTCTCTATGTTCGCAACAATGGCTTCGTTTTATGTCGCTGGGCGGTCAGTTATGTCTCTATAATGCCAATTATTTTTTTCCTGTTAACAATATTTGTGGTTTTGGGTTAATAACCAAAAAAGTTTCAGTCTTTGTTTGGAACTCTGATAAAAAAATTAGAGAGAAAAATATAAACAAAGGAGTTCACATTTTTTTTGGGGAGTTCCAAACATAGTCTTGGCGACTTTGGTTTTTAAATTTTGTACATCGTGTGTAGACTATGGCAGGACGCAGATAGCAGGGTTTATGTAATTAAGGAGCTAGACAGGAGAACTGGCAAGGTATTTTCATTTATCCTTTGAATTTGAAGATTGTTGTTGTGTTATATCATCATATCTCATTTACTAAAACTTGGTTTAAGCTAAACTAAACAATTAGTCTTCTGTTTCAGGGGCAGTCTACTATATCTGTTGACGATACATTGAAAATCATAGCCTGCAGGTAAGTTGATTATGGCCAAATGCAATGGCAATTTTTTTGAACGGCAAATTCGTTTTCGATATAGAAATCGTTGTAGAAGCAAAGTAACCAATTTGTATTTTCCAGGGAACAACAGAATAAATTAGATGCACATCAGTTAGAGTTGGACAAAGCTAGACTAGAAGGATTTACTGCAAAGCATCTCACAGAAAATAGTGAGAGTAATACAAAGAAAATGCTTCTAGCTGTGATAGGGATCATGACAAGGTTTGGCCGCAAGAACAATAGAGATGCAATCCGTAAGGCATGGATGCCTACTGGTAGAATACCCTTCCTTTTTGTGAGTTTCATCCTTCCCCCATGTATTACTTGATGTATATACGAGCTGTCAGTGGCGAAGCCAGGAAGCTATAGCACTGGGGTCAAAATTATTAGTAAGTTATAAAAAATTTGGCGGGGGTTCGGGGGGCAGCGCCCCCAAGACAATTTTTTTTAATACTTTATACTTTTGGGTCAGACAAATGCATCCAAATATCCAATTTAATAATACTAACAAAAGGGAAAAATCACAATTGATTTCTGAAAACAAAACTGAGGTTGGAAAAATTGAAGAGAGAGTAATTTTTGTTACTTGCAAGGGCACAAGGTTGCAAGAGAGTCACAGTAGAATAGAATCGCACTCCAGTCTCCACACTCGCGGCTAGCCAGTCACCAATACCCATTCCGACCACTCATGAAAGACTTTAATGGTTCACGGTTTACCTTTTGAGTGGGGTCAAAAATTGAGTAGGGGTCAAAAATTGAGCGGAGTAAATTTTTTTTTAACTGATTTCAAAAATTGAGTGGGGTCAATTGACCCCACATTTCTAGCCTAGCTTCGACACTGCGAGCTGTACTACTGCACAAACACGTATATTATATATAACATATTCTATCATAGACTGCCATGCATATTGTTTAAAGTACTGCAAGACATCTATGATGTTAAAAGAAATGATTACAAAACTGAAAACAGATTAGAAAATTTGCTACTATAGTGACACACAAAGCATTTTGTTAAGTAATTCTAGAATCCGCTCTTAACCCGAGTCCTCAAATAATATTCTTCTATTATCTCACTGTTATTCTGAAGAGACTCAACTATGAAAACTTAGCTCATTGGATTTTGTTAGTACCTTGAACTGAGACGTCTCTTGGTTATCGTAGGCTACTTCAGATGGATACATCTTTAGTTTCAGGAAGTTTATTCTTTATAGCACCTAGACCAAGAAAGAGTCTCGGTGGACAAGGTAACTCTCTTTCTATCTCTAAAGACGACAATATCTTGGTTACGTTCATGGGAATTGGGGTAGTCTATAGGTCACAACATGGACAGAGCTCGTTTGGCACTTCTCTTGGTCATGTATATGACCTGTATATTCAGTACCATAGGGATCAATATGATTGCTTGGTTAGGATGTGACGATGAATGAGTCCATTATAAGACCTTAGTAAAATTATTTGTGTCTAGTTCCCTGCCCAAGAGGTCATGGAATTTAACTTCATGGGGACTGGCATTGCGCACATGTGAGGGTGGCTAAAAAGGTATAATCATGTTTAGAGGGACTTAGACCACCTTGGTGGCTAAAAAGGATTAAGCATGTTTTAGAGGTACACAAATTATCTGGTGCGGGAGTGCTTCACGTAGAATGGCTCGTCCCTCGAGAGCACCAAGGGTGAGTCCCATCTTAATCACTTAAATTTTTTTAATTCAGAAGTATATAGAATTAAGATTATATGATGATTTGTAATGCTGCAACACCTATGCTTGACAATATTTTTTAAGAGTTTCTTACTTCCCTTCTCTGAAGTTTTTTTTGTTAAGTTGCTTCTCTTCTCTATAGTTGTTTCTTGAAGAATGCTTATCTTGAAACCTAATGTGTGCAGGTGTGGCGCTTAAAAAATTGGAGGATGAAAAGGGCATAATTATACGATTTGTGATAGGAAGGAGGTCTTTATATTGTTGATTTAAAAAAATTAAGAAATTATATGGACTGCTGTATCTGACTGATTTTCTATCTTTCAGTCCAAATCATGGGGACAATTCGGAAAGGGACATCATCAGTGAAAATAAGCTGGCCAATGACTTCATTATTCTTGTATGTTCAACTGCTGTTGTCATTTATAGCTTTATTATAATATTGAATATGTGAAATTTTGTCCAACATTTTGAAACTTGAGGTTTGAAAGTAAATATGTAGAGACCAATGAAAGAGACTAACCCACACTTCCATGGTTTTGGTTATTGGGTTCCGGTGTGTCTCTATGGCTTACATATGTATGTAATGTGAGTGCACATATAATGTTGTAATATACATACACCTCTGCTCCCACGCCCGCAAGCATTCTTAATCTAAAGTATTACAAGCTTGCACGCACACTTTTTGCGTAAGAATGTGAATCTTAATAGCAAATTTGGAGCATCAAAGTATTTGGTTGCTTAATACTGAAAAAGAAATTTTTACTAGGATTGTGACATCCTGAAGGCAGCAAGGACTCTTAATTGAGATAGAGTACAACTTCACAGTTATTAGGGATGTTTAAACTCATTGAAGATTTTTGTTCTTTATTTTGGTCTAAAAGTGTTATCTAACTTCAAATGAGCAAAAATGTTATTTTCTCATTTTCGTTTCTTAACAGAATGATCACATGGAGGCTCCTGAGGAGCTACCAAACAAGTCAAAATTGTTCTTTATTCATGTGGTGGAGCACTGGGATGCTGAATTCTATGTTAAAGTCAATGATGATATTTATGTTAATATTGGTATGTAGTACATGTTATTATATTAGGTTTCCCTATATAACATGCCTCTTTGTTATATTATATGTCAATCTGCATGCAGTCAAAAAAAATTAGGGGGAGGGGTGGTGGAATAGAGGTCTTGAAAAAGTAAAACATAACATTCTAAGTACAAACCTTACTCCATAATTTACTGCTCGAACTTTTTATGGAATTTTAAGAATTTACATTAATATGGCAGTAATCATATTTATATAAGTAAGATATATTGTCTGAGTTCTTGATGAAATTTAATATTGCATTTCATTCTTTTTTTAGACTTAAAGGCAATTTCTTCATGATTGATTTGCTAAATCGCATTTGATAATTCAAATGAAATTTAATGAAGCATTTATCATGTAACAACTGAGTGAATGGAGATTATGTTTTGGATCTGGGGTTGAATATAATAAGAAATTTCTTGAATTTTTTTTTCATGTCTTCAAAGGGCATGGTTGTAATCTTAGTTGCTTGGACACTTAAAACTATTTAAAGCATTTGATTTCATTTGTTAATGTTATAATACTTTTACCCTTATATTATGAAATCCCCTATTAGTTAAAAAATAAAACAAAAACTAATTAAAAAAAACGTAAAGCAACCAATGTGACACTTTAGCTTCTATGGTCATTTAAGATAACTTAGATTGTTAGACATCTTGAAACTTCTACGAACTTCCAGTCCATGGGTATCATATGGGATATCTTTGTTTTGCAAAAACTAATTACAAAAAAACGTAATCATTTAAGATAACTTATACTGTTAGACATATTGAAAATTCTATGAGTTGGTTACTTAACATGGTATCAGAGCTCTGGGTGTGCAAGGTCTTTGATTCAAATCTTCCCGGCCACGCAATTGTATTTATAATAACTTAATAGTGCAAATGCACTTTAATTTCTCCCTTCTCTATAAAAAGTTGCATTTGAGGGAGAGTGTTGGCATGATATACATTATTGCGTTCTCCATCTAACAACGTAAGTTTTTAGTTGAATTTTTTATTGGGTTTGTGTGCAGATGCCCTTGGAGCAGTGCTTGTTAGTCAGTTGGATAAGCCTCGTGTTTATATTGGGTGTATGAAATCCGGAGAAGTTTTCACTCAGCAGTGAGTTAAATAAAAATTCTTTACTTGTATTTGTCTGGGAAAAAGAAATGAAGACATAGTCGTTAGATTGAAAATTTAATATTCTTTTCATTGCCTGTAAACTGCAGATCCAACAAATGGTATGAACCAGACTGGTGGAAATTTGGGGATTCAAATTCGTGAGTATTACCAAATCAGATTTTTTTCGTTTTGCTTATGTTTAACATTAGTTGTTATTACGTAATTTCTGTTCAGGTATAGGAGTGTCTAACTAGTATAATAGGCATATATTTAGCAGTGTTGATATAGTTGCTTATATGGTGTTTGTGCTTTTGTAATTATAGTTTGTTTGGATTTCTGATACAAAATAATTTATATCGTAAGCCTGTAGCAGGTATGTTGTTTTCTAGCTCTTCAGCAGATTTTTATTCTTTCATTCTATATTCTTGAACTTTACTGTTATACCATCACAAGGGATTCTATATAGGTAATATATATTATAAATCATTGGGAAATATATTGCTTAACTCGGGATTTGTAGTCAGGAAAGGGTGCAAATATTTTAGAATTGTTTAAATTGAGGCATATTTTTTCTATATGTACAAGCATCTTTTTGCAGTTATTTGTTGCTTTCCACATTACACATCCTGATTTCTGAAAGCTTGAGCCCGTATGTTCATGATGCTTATTAGATTTTTTCATCTTTGTTTCCATGTTCAATGCTCTCTAGTTTTAAGTGGTTAGAGTTGTCAGTGATTTCCAACTTGGATTAGGTACACCATTGGTTTAAATATCATTTTCTAACAAAAAAAGGCGAAAAGTTGGTTGTTCAAGAAGGAATGTCACATCAAAAGTCAGAACCTAGGTCATTTTAATACTGTTTGTCTGTGGCTATGTGTGCAGCCAGTACAAATAATTGGTGGAAATCCTGATGCAATCATGGTTAGTCCAAGAAAGTATCTAGACTGAATAAATTTGCGGAATTTGTATGGAAAGAACATAGATGCACTGTATGAATAATTTCTTTCCTTCTGAAACTAGACGTAGATTTTTTTTTGTTTTTCTTAATGTATCAAGTTGGGCTGCTAAGTCCTTGGAAATTGTTTTTTGATTTTTTTTTTAAATGCAAGTATGTCAATTGTGATGAAGACATGAAGTAATATGTGTGCTCCCTAAGATCTTTTCTTAGTACTGCTGCCTCTGTTCTAAAAATCCCCGTCTAGGTCCGCCTAGGCCCCGCCTAGGCGCTAGACCCCCTCTTAGCTCCCCGCCTAGGACCTAGGCCCCCCCTTGGCTCCTCTAAGCCCCCAAGCACCTCACCTAGGCCCAAGGCCATAAAAAAATCCCTCTAGAAAATTAGGCAGGTTCTAGGCGGAATTATTTTTTTAATTTTAATAACTACCCAAACTAAATCTTGATATATTTATTTTTCTAATGATTACTATATTCATAATACAGGTTGTAGCATATCAAATCACAACAAGAAGTGAACAATATCAAGTCAAAATGGATAATTTTATTATAGTTGTAATTTTTTGAACTTGTACCAACTTCAAATTATATAAATGAGGATACATTTGTAATATTTAGTTTAATTCTATTTTATAATTCTTAAATTTATGTTTAGTTTCTTAAGTTTTAATATTGAATTAAATTTTTGAAATTTTGAAATTTATTATTTAATAGCAATCTTATTTATAAATAAAACTAATACGTTAAAAATATGTTTAAACTTTGAACAATTGCATGTTTATGTTTGAACTTTGACATTAGCAATATGGATGTGTTTGAACTTTAAGAAAAGGCCTTTATTATATTTATTATAAATTGTTTTGTTTTATATTATTATTTTGTTTGGATAAATGTAAGATAAAATATTAAAATTACCTTAAAATAAAAAATTCCGCCTAGGCGCTAGGCCCCCTAGGCGCTAGGCCCCCCTCGGCCACCCGCCTCCCGCCTGGCGCCTTTTAGAACTTTCTGCTGCTTATTCTTAAGATACCAAGTACTTGTATGCATCTTTCCATTGGCCTACTAAATCTTTATTGTGCACAGATACTTTCGACATGCTTCTGGTGAGATGTATACAATATCGCGAGCATTGGCTCAGTTCATTTCAATCAACAGGTTTGACTCTGGTTTTTTCCCTCTACAACTATTATTCTTATCTCACACTATGTACAAACATACACTAGTAATCGCCATCTTTTTGTAGATCAATACTTCGTACATATGCACATGATGATGTCAGTGTTGGATCATGGTTTATCGGGCTTGATGTAAAACATGCCGATGAAGAGAAGTTTTGCTGCTCTCCTTCGTCATCGGGTTGATTTTCTCTCTCTCTCTCTCTCTACCCAAGGATCTAATAAAATAAGGAAAAAGTACATAAATGGCTAGATGACATGCTGGTGCGATGTGGTCTGCCTTCTCCTTCAACTTTAAGAAGGCTAAGAAGCTCTTTTATAAAAAAAGAAAAAAAAGAAAAAAAGAAAAAAGAAAAAAATACTGAAAGAAACTCTGTAGGATATGTACCTAAATAGGTGCCATAACTATTTACCTGTTTTGTAAAATACCTCTATGATAGTAAAATGTTTAATACTACTATCACTGCCTATACATATTTCTACACGGTAAACAATGGCATGAATTGCAGTCCTTCCTCCTTACAAGTGATGGCCACCATAATTTATTTGTGCATCTTCTTTCTTTACAGGGGCTGTGTGTGCGACCGCTGCATGAATCAACTAATCTTCCGAACATGTATCAACGACCTCTCTATGTAGAAGCAGAGGCCACTCATTTCCTGCATCATCACAGATGCCAGTTGGATATGAATTCCTGAGGAGTCTAGTGCTCTTTCCACAGAAATTTGATGTCCTGAGATGTGTGATACAGTGATGATTTAAGAGGTGCTGTGCATGAGTAATCACAAACTTGCTGGAATTCATTCAAAAAAAACTTTGGATGGTGGTTTAATTGCTAACAACTGTGAAGATTTGATTTTTTTAAAGATCACTATGGTTCTGTCCATCACGCAAATGCATTGTAGTTGGTTCCTTGTTAATGGATGATCACTGTATAACTAAATAAATGTAAAGATATTAATGGATATAGAGGTCAATGTTCTGCTTTATTGCACGATTCTCTGTTATGTGGGGTCTCAACATGGCATTCCATTGTGTTATACATGAATCGGAGTGGCCGACTTGATTTCTTATTTTCCAGGATTTGCTTTGATTTGATAAATTGTTTGTTAAACATTTGTTTTGATATGATTTTTATGGAATATAGTTTTTTTTCCCCTTTTTCTTTTATACTTTTCAGTAGTTCTTTACAGCAACGAGTCATGTCTAGTGTTGAGAATTCGAAATGACTGCGTGTATATTTACTGATATATCTATGCTAAGATAAATATTGTAGCAGCCAATTTCAAGCCCATTTATTGCATTATATGAGCTATCCCTTCCCCTAGCCCCTTTATTGAGTTCAGTTCAAAGGGTTATACTTTTTGAACTAGCGATTCAGTCAAATATGGGCTGCTCCTGGTCCTGGATTTGACAAACTTTATTGCTACACTTTCGGAGCAGGTAATCTTAAAGTTTAGCGGTAATTGCACTCAAATCTTTATGCACTTCAATTGTATGCTTTTTCTGTTTACTACATCTCCACTTGATATAAATTCCATGCAAACTACATTGATCCTCATTTCAAATGGCTATTGGGGTGACTTTTCGGTTCTTCCTGTTTGTTTTTTCCCCCAAAGGTCGGTGATTTGTTTATCATTATCGCATATGCTGACTTGTGGCTTGAGAATGCTATCATTTTCTAGTCAGGTACGAGTTACAAGCAATCTGCGATGTATACTTAACTATTTTTATACTATTTGTATATCTGATTTGATCTGATTTGATTATAACGAGTTGATCACACCCATAACGTAAAACGAAGCTATTGGTTTATCAAAAACCTGTTGCTTCAATCTTTTCAGTATTAATACGACAAACCCGGGACTCAATAGTCTCCATTTATTAGACTGTTTGGTTATCCGGGCTAACTCAATATATTGGTTTAATTTATTTAACAAAACCATTAAACCAGTGTTTGTGTATATTGGTTTAAGTATTTCCTAGAGGTACATCCGGAAGTACTTGAAGGTGACTTGTTGCGGATTTGGTGGAGAGGAGAGACTGAGGTAGCTAACTAAATTAGTAGTTGGATATTTGGTCTGCATGCACGAGGAAAGTGGTTTGTTGTATCACGAAAAAGTCACCATTTTCAACTGCTTCAGTGACTGCTGGCCTATTTTTACTGTCCGGGTCTTCTTCTTCTTCTTCTTCTTAGTATTGGCTATTGGGGGTAATCTGTACTAGCTCTTGTTCTTTAAATGACAACAGCAATTACAGTCTCAAAGGATAAGAATGGGATTGATCGAGTGGTACTTCAAAACAATCGAGGCGCCTCGGCGCAGGTTGTATACTTTTAATTCATTTACGAATTCTTTAATTTCAATTATTTCATGCCTATGAAATCATACGAGATCCATGCACCAGATGATTTACAATTTTGTCACTTCATCTCTCCAGGTTAGCTTGCATGGAGGACAGGTTTTATCATGGAAGAATGAACGTGGAGATGAACTATTATTCATAAGTAGTAAGGTACTTTCAAGATTTACTATTCACTTCTTCTTTTATATATAATATAAACTACTTGATGCTCAAATTAAAATGACATTCTTTTAATTATGATCAAATAAAATAACTAAGCAGATTTAATATCATTAATTTAGGCAATTTTCAAGCCACCAGCAGCCGTAAGAGGAGGAATTCCAATTTGTTTTCCTCAGGTATTTTCGTGCTTTCCACAAGTATAGACTCTAGCTAGTGCTTATCAAGACAAACCAACCTTTAAAATATTTTGACTAATTAATGGTTTGGCTTTCACATTGCTGTGAAGTTTGGAAGCCGTGGTTCTCTTGAGCAACATGGGTTTGCTACGAACAAGATATGGGCGATTGATGAATCTCCTCCTCCTCTACAACCCAGTGATTCCAATGGCACAGCATATATTGACTTGCTTCTTAAACCATCTCAAGAAGACTTGAAGGTCTGGCCTTACAGGTATGAACTCGATCGAGCATGGAAATTCCTTATATATCGTCGATCTCTATAAGCTTAGTCCAAGCATAAGCTGTCTGTAGTTAAACGAACAAGATTCTCATGTGGTTTTGGTACTTTTTGGAACTCCCAACTCTCGAAATGCCAACTATTTAATTTTGTGTTTCCTTAAAAAATGAATTATACAACAAGTTTATTTTTCTTTTCAAGTTTTGAATTTCGTCTGCGGGTGTCTTTGGCTACTGATGGATGTCTCACCTTGATATCACGCATCAGAAACATCGATTGCAAGCCTTTTCGGTTCTCATTTGCATATCGCACCTACTTCTCCGTATCGGATATCTGGTATCATTCACATTTTCCCACTGAATCAGAATTAGTTTCTTTTCTTTATGGTGACATTTGTATTAACAGTGAAGTGAGAGTGGAGGGGTTGGAGACTCTTGACTATCTTGACAATCTGTGCGACAGAGAACGCTTTACAGAGCAAGGAGATGCCTTGACTTTTGAATGTGAGGTAAGCCAACATGTAACCATATATTGGTAGACCAGTGGCAGGATATATACATGACTTTTGAATGTGAGGTAAGCCAACATGTAAGCATATATTGAGATAGGGAAGTTGGTGTTTTATTATGTTGTAGGTGGATAGAGTTTATCTTAGTTCTTCAGATATAATTGGGGTTTTTGATCATGACAAAAAGCGGACTTTTGTGATAAGGAAGGAGGGACTTCCTGATGTGGGTAAGCTTTTCTCATCTTTGATCTTGAAATATACTAATAAACAGGAAATTAAGCATACTTTTTTCCATGAACTGTGACAAGCGGACCTCTTTACTCGTTTGTCATCAGTGGTATGGAATCCATGGGAGAAGATGGCTAGAACCATAGCAGATTTAGGGGATGAAGAGTACAAACAAATGGTTTGTGTTGATGGGGCAGCAATTGAGAGGCCGATCGCCTTGAAGTCCGGTGAGGAGTGGACAGGCCGGCTTGAGCTATCTGTCATGCCTTCAATTTGACAAAACAACTCAACTCATTTTATGAGGATTGTATGTATGTGGATTGTGGTGTGCCAACTAAATTAGTTAGTGTGCATGAGCATGATTGTACAAATTCATGTAAAGGAACAAGGAAGCTACATATTATTTTAATCTTTCTTCCTATTTTGCAATTCAGTTTTTAATCTATCTTTCTTCCTATTTTGCAATTCAGTTTTTAATCTTTCTTGGAAAAACAATTCAGTTTTTAATCATCTTTCTTCCTATTTTGCAATTCAGTTTTTAATCTTTCTTGGAAAAAATAATTGTAAAATCAGTTTTTAATTTTACAACATATTTTTTTCCGCAATTCAGTTTTTAATCTTTCTTGGAAAAAATAATTGTAAAATCAGTTTTTAATTTTACAACATATTTTCTTGGAAAAAATAAAGACAATTCAGTTTTTAATCTTTCTTGGAAAAAATAATTGTAAAATCAGTTTTTAATTTTACAACATATTTTCTTGGAAAAAATAAAGATATATCAGAGCCAGGTTTCGATCCTGGGATCTGTGGGTTATGGGCCCACCACGCTTCCGCTGCGCCACTATGATTTGTTGAAATAAAGGGATGTATATATTTAAATTAAGCTCGTGATAGACTAAATAGAGCGCGACCTCACCTTATCATCAACTTGCAAAACAAAGTTCAATTATGTTTATGAAATGCTGCTACTTTAATTCAAAATTATTATGAATTTGTTGAATTATAATATAAACAACTATAAGCTTTACTTAAATATACTACTACTTGTAGTTATTGTATTTTGCCCTTTTTTTTTATTACAAATATAATGAATTTAAATCAATTTCATTTTAGAATTTCGTAAATTGATTTCAAAAATCAAAATATATTTTTAGTTTTGAAATGGAGAGAATATTATCTTTTAACCCTAAGGTAAAAAAATAATACTCCAAATGGGGGATACTAATTAATGCCACATCTAGTTTTTAAGTTTTTTTTTTTTTACATTTATCTTTTGTTTGTTTATTTTAAATGTTTGACTGTTATTTTTTTATATAAATAATTTCTTTTTCATTTAGTTTTGCATTTCGTTTAAGGATAAAATTGTACAAGGATAATTATGCAATAAAAATATAACCAAACCAAGAGTACTAAAAAGGTATATATTTTTGCCAATTACGAGCACTAAAATTACTTTTATAAAAGAAAATTGAAACTCTTTTTATTTATTTATAGAATGGAGGTGGTATACGTGAAAATGAAAAATGGGATGAGATAGACTGAAGAAACATAAGTCATGAATGAAAATGATGGAGTATATATTTTTAGAATAGAACGTGATATACTACTACAACTGTAGGCAAGTAAATATATTGTCAACGTGATGTACAACTGTTGAAGCATGCAATACCATTATTTTAATCATCAAACATATTTAAACCAAACTATTCATTAGTTTTGGTCAAACTAATTCTCCAAGGGTTCACCCTTGGAAATTTTTAACTCTACGTGGACATAAGAATTAAGGTAATGATTGGAAAGTATTAAATATAGTACTCAATTGTCTATAATATCCTTAAATCATTAATTTATCATAACACAAGAGTTTAAAGTACCGAAAAAATAGGTAGAGTAATGAGGGGTAATTTTGAAAATATTATTATTAATTATCCTAAATTTGAACAAACGTCAATTAATTAGAGACAAATAAAAAACTCTAAAACATCATTTAAATAGGGACGGATGGAGTATTTGATTTTCATCATTATGAAATACTACTCCCTTCATTCCTTAATATAAATCGTTTTAGATATGTGTACAAGAATTAAGGAAATAATTGAAAAACATTAACTATACTATCAATTGTCTATAATACCCTTCACCTCACTTATCTAATAATGAAAGATTTTTATTAGGAGAAGGAGAGAAAGACTTGAGAGTAGAGGAGTAGTATAAGATAATGATGAATATTGATAAAAAAAAAATAGGTGAAGTAATAAAGGGTAATTTGGAAAAAATAGTAACCAATTCTCTTAGATAACCACAAACGACAAATAATTAGTAATAACAAAAAAAAAGTCTAAAACTAGCTACATGAATGAAGGGAGTACTATTTAAACGTACACAAAATTTGCGAGTAATCAAATACTACTATTAGAAGGAAAAATACAGCCCCTCCACACTAGACCTGGCAAAATATTGTTATGGGTTGGTTTTGGTTTTCAAAATATGGTTAACCAACCATTTAAGAACTAAAACCATATTAACCATTTTTAATATGAATAATGTGGGTTGGAACCATATGGTTATGGTTAAAAACTATATTAACCATTTTAAGATGTTTTGACTTTTAAACAAAATTTAAAAAAAAATAAAATTAATATATACTATAGATAGAGAGACGGATATAAGGAGTGGGTAGGGGTAAGGGTAGGGGTAGGGGGTGAGAGGTGTATACATAATCGCTTAATATTAATTTTTTTAGGGAGTGGTGGGGGTGGGGGTGGGGGTGGGGGTGGGGGGGTTAGGTGGGTGGGGGATATGGGGTGGCGTAGGGGTGAGGTAAGGGGTAGGGGGTAGGGGTGGAGTAGGGGGTAGGGGTGAGTGGGATGGGATGGGGTGGGTGGAGTGTATACATAACCATATAATATTATTTTTTTGGTGGGGTGGAGGTGGAGGTGGGGGTGGGGGTGGGGGTGGGGGTAAGGGGTATATACATAATCACATAATATTTTTTTGGTGGGAGTGGGGTGGGGTGTATACATAATCACATAATATATTTTTTATGGGGTGTGGGTGTGGGTGGGGTAAGGGTGGGTGGGATAAGAGGTGTATACATAATCACATAATATATTTGTTATGGAGGTGAGGGTGGGGTAGGTGGAGTGGGGTGGGCGTAGGTGGGTGGGGTAGGGGGGTAAGGGGTAGATTGGGTGGGGTGGGGTGGGGTAGGGGGTAGGGGTAGATTGGGTGGGGTGGGGTGGGGTAGGGGGTAGGGGTAGATTGGGTGGGGTGGGATAGGGGGTGGGGGTGTATACATAATCACATAATATATTTTTTTACGGAGGTGGAGGTGGGGTGGGGTGGGGTGGGTGAGGTGGGGGTGGGTGCATGGGTGAGGGTGAGGGTGGGGGTGGGGGTGGGTGGGGGTGGGGGGTGGGGTGGAGTGTATACATAATCACATAATATATTTTTTTTATTGAGGTGGAGGTGGGGGTAAAGGTAGGAGTAGGTGGGGGTGGGGGTGAGGTGGGGTGGGGTGGGGTGGGGTGGGGTGGGTGGAATAGGGGGTGGGGTGTATACATAATCACATAATATATTTTGTTATGGAGGTGGAGGTGGAGGTGGAGGTGGAGGTGGGGGTGGGGTAGGTGGCGTGGGATGGGGTAGGTGGGTTGGGGTTGGGGTGGGTGGATGGGGTAGGGGTAGGGGTGGGGTAGGGGTGGGTAGGGGTGGGAGGGTGGGGTGTATACATAATCACATAATATTTTTTTGTGGGTGTGGGTGTGGGTGGGGTGGGTTTGGTGAGGGTGAGGGTGAGGGTGAGGGTGGGGGTGGGGGTGGGGGTGGGGGGCGGGGGCGGGGGTGGGGGGCGGGTGGTAAAGGGTGTATACATAATCACATAATATTTTTTTTTGGTGTGGTGTGGTGGGGTGGGGTGGGGTGGGGTGGGGTGGGGTGGGGTGGGGTGCATGGTTGAGTTTCTTGAATCTATCTAATAAAATACAAATAATTTTGAATTTTTCGCTCATTCAATAAATCATCTGGGCCGTTCAAAGTTTGAGATAAATCTCACCGTCCATACAGTGTCGGAGACACAGGACTAAGTTAGTAGGTAAATATGGGTAGAAAAACTTTTGATTTGAATTTGAAATAAAATATGGGTCGAAAAATGGTTAATCGGGTTGGAACTATATTTGTTTTTTAAAATATGGTTCCAAACTTTAACCAACCCAAATAAATAAAAATAATTAACCAACCCATATAGTTTCAGTTAATATGAATTGATCCGACAGTTAACCAACTATATTGCAAGGTCTACTCGACACCCACACCAATTAAAGCTACATCGCTGAAACTGTGAAACCCACGTGTCCATTGTCTCCATTTCAACACCTTTTTCAACATTTTCTTGTTCCAAATAACTCTAATAGGTCCTTGTGAAGCCCAAAAGAAAATAAAACTCGTCAGTATGCATGAGACCCTGAGAGAACTGGTTATCTCACTGAGTTGTCATACCATTAAGCCGAGTTATTAGACCTGCTCGCTGCTCTTCTCTCCGGGAAAAGTAACTTGTTTTCTCTTTTTCTGCGAAAAATTTCTTGATTTTGGCACTCAAACCAAAAGGAAAAGAGAAAAGAACAAAAAGAAAAGCTCCTGTTTATGATATTAGGTAACACCCTTTTGACCAAAGTGGCAAACTACCTATTTCAAACCCATTTACCTCCATTTATTATACCATTTTTTAATAAGCATCTCCAGCTCGGAGAAGCACAAATACCAGACTAAATATAGTCTACCATTCATGCTCACTCTCCGGCAGGCAGCAACTAAACTAAATATAGTCTAAAAGACTATATTAAGGAATTTAATTTTGGTGTACTATAATTTTTAATACATTTTAATGAGAGTGCGGAAGAATAACTAGTGGATTATAATTCATTAAATATAATATAATTCATTGAAAGACTATCTCATAAAATGATATCAGATGGACTAAATATACTCCATGCTACAGTGCACTTTGTTGAGACGCTGGAGAAGGTATAATCCAAATCTACTTTTCTCGACATTACTCTTGAAAGCTGATTCTCTCCCACCCTTCATTATTTCTCTCTATATATGTGCTTTAATTTCAACTTCTTTTGTTACTGTGATGTGGAGTACTTGAACTGACTAATATTGTAATTCAAATGGTCCCGAAAATGGAAAGCTTAGACATATTTTCTATGGTATTTTTGGTGGGTTTATTATTCTCTCAAGGGAATGCAAGTCTTGTTGATGGTGACAAAGGAGCATTGCTTGAATTTGTTAGCAATCTTCCTCACTCTCGTTATCTAAACTGGAATGAATCTATTCCTGTGTGTAGTTACTGGACTGGAGTGACATGTAGTGAAGATGGGTCTCGAGTAACAGCCGTCCGATTGCCAGGAGTTGGATTTCACGGCCCCATTCCAGCCAACACTCTCAGCCGCCTCTCAGCATTGCAGATCTTGAGCCTCAGATCCAATGGTATTTCTGGGCCTTTCCCTTTTGATCTATTGAACCTCAAAAACTTGTCTTATCTTTATCTTCAATTCAATAGCTTCTCAGGCCCTTTGCCACTTGATTTCTCTGTTTGGAAGAATCTTACTAGTATTAATTTGTCCAACAATGCATTTAATGGTAGTATTCCTTCTTCTATTTCAAATTTGACCCACCTTTCAGCTTTAAATCTAGCTAACAACTCGTTTTCTGGTGAAATTCCTGATCTCAATTTGCATAATTTGCAATTGTTAAACTTGTCAAATAACAAACTCACTGGCAATGTACCCAAATCTCTACAAAGATTTCCGAACTCAGGATTTGCTGGTAATGAGATTTCTTTGCCATATTCTCGCATTCATGAAATTCCTGATTTTTCTCCTTCCCTTCAGCCAAATTCTAAATCTAAAAATGCTGGAAAACTAAGTGAGAGAGCATTACTGGGGATTATAATTGCTGGTTGTGTTATTGGGCTTATTGGGTTTGCATTTCTGTCGGTTGTTTGCTGCTTCAAAAGAAAAGGGGCGGATGTTTTTGAAGGGAAGCTGGAGAAAGGGGGAATGTCACCTGAGAAAGCTATTTCGCGGAGTCAAGATGCTAATAATAGGTTGGTTTTCTTTGAGGGTTGTAGCTATGTATTCGATTTGGAGGATTTATTGAGAGCTTCTGCCGAGGTACTGGGAAAAGGCACATTTGGTATGGCCTATAAGGCCATATTAGAAGATGGGACTTCAGTGGTGGTGAAGAGGTTGAAGGAAGTAGGTGCTGGGAAACGGGAATTTGAGCAACAAATGGAATTGGTGGGAAGTATCAAGCATGTGAATGTGGTTGAGCTAAGGGCATATTACTACTCCAAGGATGAAAAGCTTATGGTATGCGATTATTACAGTCAAGGGAGTGTTGCTGCAATGTTACATGGTATGTTTCTTTCTTCATTCTCTGCAAATTTGCTTATATTATTAAGTCCAACTCATGAGGTTTGCTGTTTATTCACTTCATAGCCCAACTTGTGTCAATCTTTTGAATTGAATTTGATTAATCAAACCCATGACTAGTTATTTGTCTTCGAAGGATGCGTTATATGGTTGCAGTACTTTGAGAGAAGAAACTTGTTTTATATTTCACTTTTGCTAAATGCGTGTGGCTATAATATCCTGTTTTCTCAGAAAATGGGTTATAAAAACTGGAATAGTCTTTGTATTGTATTGAACAATTCAGTAAGTTTGGCTAAAGAGTTGTACTTTTTGAGGGATTGAATTTAAAGAGTTTCAATCCTGAATTTGGATGGAGATTGATCGTGTGTACTTATCATAATCCTTATCCATTCTTTTTTCGCCTCCTAAGTGGTTGACAGGAGTGATAGCCTTGGAATCTTTCTGTCTCTCTTTGGAAGTACCTGATTTGATTCTTGCTCCTTTTCTTCTTCCTTGTTTTTTTTCTTCTCCTTGTTTTTGTATTCTCCGCCAAATAAAATAAAGGCTTGTTACTGGTAGAGGTATAACAACTTCTTTGTGCTGCGGTCTTAAGATATTTTTTAAGCTTGGCCAATTGCTTTGACCAAAGAATATGATATAAAGGAGACATTATGGATTATCCAAACATGTGAACTAAGCATTTTTGTGGACCGGGGTGATTCCTTTGTATTGACTGAGACATCAGGTCTAAGCAAATAGCCAAATTCAAGTTTTCTTTTGATAAGCAAGTCTGTGCATGTTAGTTTTTGCCTTCTAAAAGAGAATTGTAACAAATTGAAATAAATTTGTAGTAGAGGCCGATGCACTAAAACATAATAAAATAAAATGCATCCAAAAACACTTCTAGACATCCAAAAAATCCAGTTCTCCTTGTCCTAAGGTTTGTAGAGCACCTCTAGGCTCTAGACATTTTTTTCAACTCTACCAAACTTTTTATGATAAAATAAAATGGAGTCATCCAAAAACAGAGCCAAACATTGACTTTCATTACTCTCTTCTATATTATATACATGCTATACATGCTATTGTCGTGCTCAGAGATCCTAGAATTGTTAATTCTTTATCTTCTTTGACATCTATAAAAACATTCGTTTTTAAGGTTAGATTTTTCTTTTGAATCATTGACTGGCAGTAATATGAGATGTCTGGAATAATAGTGAAGAAGAGTATAGACATTTGATGCATATATGTTTCCCAGCTTTGTAAATTGAGATCTTACATACTCAATACCAATGCTTCTTTTTCTACATGTCTGAACTTCTACTAAGCGATTAAGTTTACGATTAATGTTACCATGTATTAGAGCGAAAAAATTATGTGCTAAATCATATTGGCAACACCTCCATTCACATATTACCAAAAAAAACATCTCCCTCCACAGAATACATGTTTAGTCATGAGAGGCCATGCCTGAAGGATTAACATTAACATGGATGATTTCTTTCGCAAGTTATTTTTACTTTTTGTTTTTTTTTGCTGATGTTTAAAGTTGTAAATAAACTAAAAAAAGAAAGCCTTAGCTTCTAAATATTTACATTGTTCAATGAGTAGAGCTCAATTCAACCTCTATTTTTCAGGTAAAAGAGGAGAAGGTAGGATTCCTTTGAGTTGGGAAACCCGACTGAGGATAGCGGTTGGGGCAGCAAGAGGCATTGCTCGAATCCATGTAGAGAACGGGGGGAAGCTTGCTCATGGCAACATAAAATCCTCAAACATCTTTCTGAACTTTCAACAATATGGTTGTGTATCAGATATGGGTCTGTCCACAATAATGAGTCAACTGGCTCCACCTATTGCCCGTGCGGCTGGCTACCGAGCCCCAGAGGTGACGGACACGCGGAAAGCCTCACAACCGTCTGATGTTTATAGCTTTGGTGTTTTATTACTGGAGCTCCTTACTGCTAAATCCCCCGTCCACACTGCTGGAGGTGATGAGTTAATACATTTGGTCAGGTGGGTTCATTCAGTAGTCAGAGAAGAGTGGACTGCAGAAGTGTTTGATGTGGAGCTAATGAGGTACCCAAATATAGAGGAAGAAATGGTGGAGCTACTACAGATAGCAATGGCATGTGTGGTAAGAGTGCCAGACCAGAGACCTAAAATGGTGGATGTAGTCAAGATGATTGAAAATGTCAGGCCAACAGACTTTGAAAACCGGGCATCTTCTGAAACCAAATCGGAAAGCTCAACTCCAACCCCAGTGCCACCACCAGTTCTTGAGACAGAATCGACAGTTCCTGAATGAGTGACCATTTTATCTGGCCAGCATGTTTGTGTTTCCTCGGCATTATAATACATCATGAAATATAACTGTTTATTTCACAAACTCCGTGAACAAAATTAATTTAAGTTTTTTTCAGCAACATGAGCCACTTCAAGGCATAATAGCCTGGTCAGGTAATTTATCTGTGTATCAGTTAGGGTGTTGCCACCCATGACTGACTATTTTGAGCTAGATGTACTCTCAGTTTCACGTTCTTCTCTGACTTTGTCAATCCTTGTTGCTTATTTATTAGGAAGTTCTATTTTACAATCTTTGTAATGTTTCCATTGAAATAAAAATCATCAACTTATGCAACTTGTGATGCCCCCAAAATTAGGTATACATCATCCATCTTGGGTTGTCAGATACATGGTACAAAATTCAAATACAACTTACTAATACAACTGTCATGTACAATACGACAAACATAAACTGTGAGTTTGAATACAAATATTATCTACTAGATATTATACAAACTCAAAAGGAGTCCTCATTACAATTATTATCACACTATTTCACAGAATAGTGAGGACTACTAATGATATCATCTGGACCATCACTCCGTTCCCCGACTCGTCCCAGCTATATTCTCATTTCCTGAATAGAACAGTGAAAGAAAGGGTGAACTCAACTAGCCCAGTAAAAATATTATGACTAAGATAATGCAGAATAAATTATCATTAGTCTCCAACAATGTTAAACTAATAAAATATAATAGACATCAAGTTTAACTGCAGCGGAACAAGCAATCCATTAAAAGAGTCAAGTAGAAAATAAAATCTACTATCTTTTATGATTTAAAAGGTTTTTTATCACTGTTATCGCTGAGACTCAGCTTAATAAATATTCCACATCTTCGAATCACCCCCGCACTACGGCCAAGGATATTCTTTAGTATCACGACCACAATTATACATGCACTACGGGCCAAGAATATTTGTGTATTCATTAATGGTCATGATCATGCCATAAAACAATTCATCTTTGCTCCATTGGCCGAAGAGAATCCATAGCCATAATCATACCAAAAACTGTCCATCAATGCACTACGGGTCAATGAGAACTTTTAATTTTCACATCATTTGTAACATTACGGTCATAATTATACCGAATAATATCCGGTCATAATCATACCAAGTCCATCTATACACTACAGGTCACAGATGACTTTCAACATAACATAAACATGAGGATGATGACAATGATATAAGAATTCAATTAAACAAGTTCAAGAATTAATTTGTTCAGGAACTACTAATGTCCAAATTGTCAACATGATATGCTTTGTAGAGTAAAATTCAAGAATGATCAGAAGAATATTTTCATAAAAAAGATACTGGATGAAGCGCAAATATCAAGAATATTCTACTAATTTCATGGGGTATGGAAGTTAAAACTTTAACCAACTGAGTATAATAAAGAATGGAATGACAAAAGAAATCATCATGCATGCGGTACTTCGCATAGACAGGTTATTCTAACAGAATACTAAATAACGGAACCAGGTCAGGCGAAATTCGCACCGACAGGATGTTCCAACAGAATAATAAAGAATGGAATAACAACAAAAATCACCATGCATGCGGTACTTCGCATAGACAGGTTATTCCAACAGAATGCTAATAAGGACCGAATCAGGTCCGGCGTAAAACGCACAGACAGGATATTCCAACAGAATAATAATAAAGACGGAACCAAGTCCGGCGTAAAACGCACAGACAGGATATTCCAACAGAATAATAAAGACGGAATCAGGTCCGGCGTAAAACACACAGACAGGATATTCCAATAGAATAGTAAAGACGGAATAATAGAATAATGTCACCAAGTATAGGGTAGACCGCGTATACAGGTTATTCCAACAGAATAATAAGCAATAGAATAACAACAGTTCCCTTCATGAATAAGAAAAAATAACACCCCTTACGAATACAACAAATAATATTCCTTACCTTAAGAAGAAGAGTACTGGATATATAAGTAGTGAAGTAGCAGAATACTTTCTTCTTTCTCTCTATAGTTTATCTCTCTAGAGTTTCAGTGAATTTGTAAGAAAATAATAAATAAATGAGCTTCTATTTATAGAAAAATTGAATGCATAGTAACTAACTCATGAACGGTCGAAATTGATTTACTTTAATCTGACGGTCCATATTTAAAGCAAAATAAAATAAAATATATTCTATTTATAATTTAATAAAACGAATAACTTTATAAAAGATTTTACTATGCAGACACTATACAAACACTATGCATAATAAAATATAATATATTCTAATTATTGTCTAATAAAACAGATAGCTTTATAAAAGTATTATGTTTTATATAAAAAAAATTACTATACAAAACACTATGCAACACTATGTAGACACTATGCAACATTATGCATAATAGAATATAATATATTCTATTTATAGAATAACTTTATAAAAGTATTATGTTTTATATAAAAAGATTTTTTGTATTATTACATTAATAATACCAACAAAACTGAGTGATTTATCACTTAAGCATCAATAATTAATACCGTGTGCGACTATGCAATCACGCGTATTACTGTACTTTTAACACCGGGTGTTTTAACAGTTAACGGTAAAACTTCCGCCATTATTTTTATAAAGTATTTTTGTCGTTTTCTCAATCCGACAATATTTTCGTTGTGGGGTCCACCAATGATTGTGTCGTTGTACTAATATTCCCTGTTAAAACGAATATTCCCCGACCAATCGAATATTATATAACAAATTGCGTACTTTGCAAAATTTATAAATATTACCCACAACTATTATATCAATTTCACTCCATAATATTCAAAAATAATATTTATAAAAAAATTCATTTTTATTCAAAAAGTTGGGGTTTTACACAACTAGATTGCTCTTTTTCCCTTCTTTTTTTATAAATAATAATAAATAAAAAAGAATAGTGATGAAAGTTTACACAGAATTATAAAGAATAAATATTTATTCAACAAATTATTATATATAGATAAGTAAATGCACCAAAGACATTAAATTATTAAGAAACAAAAAAATTATACTTCCGTTCCATAATAAATATCATAAATTAACTTTAATTGTCAAATTGACCCTTTTTAAAATAAATAATTAAAAATATCTATATAAAATTTTTAAATTACAAAACTTGACATTAGTAATACATTTTTTGTAGTTTATTATGATCATTATATCTGGGCGTATATCTTGAATTTTTTTTAAAAAAATTATTAATTTAAAAATGATTAATTTGACCATGAAAATCAAGCTATGACATTTATTATGGAGGCAAAGGGAGTCTTATTTTGCAAGGATTATAATTGAGCAATATAATTCATCACATTATACTATTAAGCCATTTTTATAATTTCTAAACTAATAATAGTTCCAAGTCTAAATTTAAAAAAAACAACACACTTGAATTAATAGTCACATCTTAAATATAATAATTACAAACAAATATAATCATAGTCTAATAATTTTCTTTGAAATTCAATTACAAACAAATATAGTCCAATAATTTTCTTTGAAATTCAATTTAATTTATTAGACTATATGAGTTATATCTAAAAATTTGGTGCGATATCATTTTTTAATATTTTATACCATAATTTATTTCATATTTATATTCCTTAATTCGTTTTCAAAATGCATGGAATTTAATAATAATAATAATAAAGTACTACTAACTTTAGAGGGATTTAGAAGAGTGATAACCTTTAACTCGTAGTCATAAATGATAAAAATGTAGCCTTTGTAGACAAAGGTTTCTATAATAAGAAATTGAAAGTGGGTTCCAGTAGGTAGATAAGACCAATCGCAAACCGATTTAGCAGGTGTCTCACCGTCTGAGAGTGGGAGCGGCAGGAAGCAGAGACTTGGTGTGTGTTTCTCTCTCTAAAACTCTGATTAGTCATATCCCTCTAAATTTCTTCGCTCTCTCAGACAGACACTAATAATCAGAGGAGGATCTCGGGGTAATCTCTTTCTCTCTCTAAATATGTATTTATATCTCTATATATATATTTAATCTGTATATGTATGTATATTTGTGGAGCTGGTTGAGTTGATCTAGGGTTTTGTTTGGATGGTAGGATTTCGTGATGGCCTCGAAGCGGATCTTGAAGGAGCTCAAGGATCTGCAGAAAGATCCTCCTACGTCTTGCAGCGCTGGTATGAGCTTTGTAATTCCTTCTTTATAGGTCAAATAGTTTCATTTTCCGACGATTTTAAGATTTGGGTTGTTCTTTTTGCTAAATCTTCTTTAGATTGTTAGTACGTGTGAATCCGACTCTTATAAGCTGAAAATAAGCTGATTTTGTGTTGATATTCTGAATAGTTGGTACCTTTGTTGTAACAACTGAAAATTTAATTCAACTTTAGTTGTATTGTATGGGTTTTTCATAGGCCTTGCTGGAAGTTTACTGATTTTGTTGTAATCTTCTGAGATTTTAACTGTAAATAAGCTTTACTTTGTTGTTTGCATAGGGCTTAGCTGATAGTGGAGTGATAGTATGAAATGGTGAATATGGGTTGGTTTTGATAGATTTGATCAATTTTATTCTAATATAATGTAAAGGATTGCAATTGATGGTTGGAGTTCTCATAACTTTTGTGTGAGCCTTTTTGAGATGTGGTAGACTACTTCATACTGCATAAGCAACCTATCTATTTTGATCAGGGCTTTTGAGTTTGTCACATGACTATCACACATTTGTGGTTATGTAATGCATACTACCTCAGAGTACTGTTAATTCATGGCTTCATGCAACCATTTCCCTCTCTCTGTCTCTCTTTCTCTATCTCTGTCTCATACGCCCATGCACACAGATACATCATATGGGTAGATATTAACAATTATTGAGGAACATTCTAGTTTTACTGGCTTCTTGAAATGAGTGGCGTGTGTGATTTGTGATGCTTATGTTAGAGATGGAATTAACATGGCTAATTCCCCCCCCCCCGGGAGCCTACAACCTCCTGTCACACACCTTTTACCTGTTTATTTCGGTTAATGCCAAAAGATAACTCTTTCATGTATTAGAGCGAGGCTAAATCATTGAACACAATTGAAATTATTAATAGATTGTTATTGTCAATTTGTCATGCTGCAATTTATTCCTTTAATTTATATCTCCTTTGTATTTAAAAATTTCAGGCCCAGTTGCTGAAGACATGTTTCACTGGCAAGCAACAATTATGGGTCCCCCTGACAGTCCTTATGCGGGTGGAGTGTTTCTAGTTACTATTCATTTCCCTCCAGATTATCCTTTCAAGCCACCCAAGGTACTCATTCAACAGCAATTCTTGTTAAAGAAATGTCTGCAAAATAACCATATGGTGCTTAGCTACTGTGTTCTTCTGCTAAAGGTGTTTTTTTTCGTGCTTCTGTTGTGTAAATTTCTATTACATTGAACATGGTATTGAGATTTAGCCCCATTTTATATTGTATTTTCTTCTGAGTTTGAGGATTAAAGTCTTTTACAAGCGTAATACTAATGTTTTTTTTGGGGGTGTGTTTGTGTTGGGGAGGGCGTGTTTTTTTTGGGTTTTTTTTTTTTTGGGGGGGGGGGGGGGGGTTGTGAAGCTGTGCTTGTGCTCCAATGAGTAAGAGGGACCACTACGGGAATGGCATACTCCTACAGTCCTATGGATGCTTCTTGGGAGTTTGCTTGTTTTATACGATGAAGAGACTCCCTTTTTCCGGTTTACTCGTCATGATTTTGTCTATTATTTGTTTATATACAGTCATTGAAGGAAGTAGGAACCAACTGATTGAATAAAATTTTGTTTGAGCTTGGCTCGTTTTATTGACATAAACAAACTGAGTCGAGCTTTTTCTCGAGCTATTTGGTTCTTTTACAGCCCTAGATGTTGTTGTGTGATGTGATTTAATGTTTGTTAATTAATCTGTGTGAAGAGAGGTTATGTAATAATTTAGAATATATTTTATTGATAAGTCGGAATAAAGATGAACAGTTTAACCTTTTGGGCAGTTCACATTTGATTTTTCTCCATTTACAGCTGTAACTCATATTCTTCATTTGTTAATTACATTGTTTGTTCTCGTGGTTTCTTTGTCATTGTGTTGTGAAATACTACATGGATAACTATAATAAATGTATTAGAGTAAATTCGAGTACAGTAGTTTTGACCATGCTTTAGCAATTTATTTGAATCTTATTAGCCAGAAGGGCCATAACTTTGTAGAGCACTTATCCATGTATTGTATGAATTGATAAGCATTTGTTTAAATGCATGATCTATATGTTATTTTTTTTGTCATTTCAGATCTGCGCTTCATTTCAAGGAAGAGCATATGTGCTTTTGAGACGAGGGTTTTAGTATTCTTGTAACTATTTTTTTGTGTGGGGGTAATCTCTTTGTTTCTTATATGGTTGGTTTGATTTTGCAGGTAGCTTTCAGAACAAAGGTTTTCCATCCAAATATTAACAGTAATGGCAGCATTTGCCTTGATATTCTGAAGGAACAGTGGAGCCCTGCTCTTACTATTTCAAAGGTTATTACTCTATTACTCAAAACAGTTTAGCATGAGAAAATCCTTGCTTACCCGTGGAAATACATCAAGGTTTGTTTGGAACTTGAAAAGTGCAAGGGAAGGAAAATAACATGAAAAATTTCTAACTTTCAAGAGCTTTATCAGTTCATTACATTAATTTTTACATTCAACATGATGCTCCCTTCATCCCTAGTTAAGTGACTATTAAATATTCTGAGGTATCTATAAGTGGATTTGGTACGTTAATATAGTTATTTCTTCCTCAAATTCATTCTGGGTTTCAAAAAGAACCCAAGAAGTTGAGAAAAGGCAGCCTGATTCTTGCTACCGTAATCAATTCCCATGTGGTAAAGCCATTAAAACTGAACCATCCCAACGTACGTAGTACAAGGAGTTGAGTTCATTAGTAGGTCTCACAACAGAAGAAATAATAACTAGTGGCATTGGGCAATCTGAGGTTCCATGTTATATATAAATGAGTTGATCCATGTATGTGGTTCCCCAATAAACTGAGCAGGCAGGGTAAATTATTGGCGATATAGTATGTCATAGCATTTACAGAAGGTAATGGTTAGGATGGATCATATACAGGGGACAGGGGGGGGGGTCAAACTATATTAATTCTATAGGATATCTTGAATATTTGTATATGGTACCGACCTGCCATAAAACAGTTTTCAATCAAGAATACAAAGCAACATATTCAAGTAATGTTGTATTTCCTCATTGTGTATTTGTTCAAGTTTTCTGCCTCATGTTCAGGTTTTGCTGTCTATTTGTTCTCTGTTGACGGACCCAAATCCTGATGACCCTCTCGTACCAGAGATAGCTCACATGTACAAGACTGATAGGAGCAAGTATGAGACTACTGCCCGGAGCTGGACCCAGAAATACGCCATGGGTTAGGGGTGCTGCCATGTGATAGGAGGGGAATTTCCTGGTGACTTTTTCTTTATCTGTGGAAACTTGTGACTTGGGACTTCTATTTATATTGTACGAGTGAATGAAAGTGTAATATGTCTATTGTAAGACGGACGGAATGTGGAAACTTTGGAACCTCCCTCCTCCTTGAAACAAAGCTATGTGTTCTTCTTCTTTTGTATTGGAAATTGTCTTTAAAAGAATTATATAAGTTGGAATTCTCTTGAATGAACATCCTCCAGATTTTGATGGTAAAAAAGATGATCAATTCATCACTAGGCGGTTAAAAGATTTTTGTAGTGCTGCTGTCTTTTGTTTTGTTTTGTTTTGTTTCTTCTAATAACCAAACATATCCATTATTTAATAATGGTCCAGTTAATTAATACTCTTATTAAGAAAAAATGAGTGAATTTAGACGCACTACTCGTGTCGTGTTTGCATAAGAGAAGATAAATTTGGAGCTTCCCAAGACAATAAATTTGGGCCGGCCCATTCCACCTCGTACTATATTGTTCTTTTTTAGGAAACATAAGAGAAGCAAGTTAACAAACAGATATTTCTAAAATTTCCCTAAAGAGGGGAACAATACTTATACACGAGTACAGAGGTAGCTGGAGCTGGCTGCTTTATCATTATTTAAAGTAAGATCAAAACATGATCATCTGGTATTGCCATTATTTTACGACCAAATAATTGATACCTCACCTTCAATAATACTCAATATGGTTGAGTCTTGACATGTCAATATGCAAAAAAAATATATATTGAGTATGTATTTTGTTGAATTTTAAATGAGTGTTAATACGTACGTATTTAATAAATGAGTTAATTCAAGTTCTAATCAGACTTCTAGTCCGTCCAGATTTTAGTTAATTTTAAGTTGGCCGAACTTACATTATAATTATTATAATTAAAAACTAAATGAATTATGTTCAGAACCATATATAATTTTTACTTGTAATCTATATATAACAAAATAACAGTCGTGCTATTTAGGAAGGAACAACTTTAATTTAACCATAATAAGAAAATAAACAGAAAAAGAAAGGAGCAACTTTAATTTATTATTTTTCAATATTTACTTTCAAACAGAATAAAATGTTACTATTTGTATTTGTGTGACACATGTGCTGAACTTATAGGAAATGATACTATAAGTAATGAAGTTGATCCTGTCCGTGACTCTCCGACACTGCATGAACGGTGGAATTTATTTCAAACTTTAAATGATCTAAATAATTTATTAAGTGAGCAAGAAATTTAAAATTATTTGTATTTTATTAAATAGATATTATTCTTAATTTGATGGGTGGCAAAATAGGACAGTTGCATAACGGTGTGACTGTCCGGGACTAAATACAACTGAATTTCTATTTCTTTCGTAATCTCTCACATACTGCGACTCATTTTCTCTCTCTTCATTCTTCCTCGAAGCCAAGGAATTAATCTCCTCTTTTTTACACACCCAAAATTTCACTCTCTGGTCTCTTATTTTAGCTTTCAATGCCAATCTCATAAATTAATCTTTAGGAAATTAAGAGCAAATGGAAAGATCTGCGGTCAACTATAGTGAGCACAAAATACAAACTACGATGGTTAAACCACTCACTACTAGAAAAATAAGAATACGTGACGGAATTTTGTGACAGTTTTTAAAAACCATCACAAAAGATAGTAATTTGTTATGGACTTTTTAATCAATCACAAAATAATAGTATATATGATGGCTCTTAGTGATGACTAATTTTGCCATCAATGTATTATAATTGTGATGGTCATGTCAATCATACCAATTTTTTCACTCAAAATAAATTTTCTTTTTGTGACGCACTACGTCATCACTTATAGATATACCCTTTTCGTGATTGCATTTAAGCTATCACTAATATTTTAATATAAGAAATAATCAAAACAATATTTTATGACGGTCGTGACAATCATTAAAAAGTTAGATTTTTGTGACGACTTTTATTTGCAATTACAAAAAGAAGGTATTTTGTGATGGAATTTTCAAGCCGTCACAAAACAATACAATATATGATGGCTCTTAGTGATGACTAATTTTACCATCATTATAGAGTATTTGTGACTGCCATTGCAATCACCAAATCTTATTTGAAAGTAATTTTGTTTAGTAAGTCAAGTCACATATGTTTTCTTTTATATTTTATTTTAAAATTTTAATAATGATCTGGACTTTGGTGTAGTGGTAATACTCGTTATTTAGTTTGCAAATGGGAGAGAGTTCGAATCCTAAAAGTATCATTTGATACAATTAATATAGATATAATTAATATAGTGAAATAAATTATACGTAAATAGGGATTCACGTTCTTACATTTGATCCCTAAAGTCTTTTTTTGTGATGGCTTTGACAATAACAATAGATTATATGTTAATGTGATTGTATTAATCATCACAAAAGCACTAAGCGTTTACGTGATTGCCAAAACCATCACGTAAAACCTTTCATGATGGGCGTATACAAGACGGCCATTGTGATGCTTAAAGCCAACACGTAAACCTTTCGTGATGATTTTTCTACTTTTTGTGATGGATTTAGGCCATCACAAATGACCATTTTTTTAGTAGTGACTGCCGACGGAAGGTATCTCCGGAAAGAAGACGAAGATGACTGAACTGAATACCGGCGGCCCACGAGTTGTACGGATATCTGTTATCGACGCCGACGCCACTGACTCTTCCAGCGACGAAGATGAGACACTCTTTAAGCGTCAGAAATTAAAGAAATTCGTGCGCGAGATCACGATTGAGTCGTGTTCAATAGATAACCGTAAATTTCGTATTAAGAGCCTCTGTCAGAGCAGAGCAGCAGCCACGACGAGCAACCGCCGGAAAAAGTCGGCTAGTAAAACGGAATTAAAATTGAGCCCTGTTAAGAAGTTTCGCGGCGTACGTCAAAGGCCTTGGGGAAAATGGGCGGCAGAAATTAGAGATCCATTAAGACGGGTACGGGTTTGGTTAGGAACTTACGATACAGCTGAAGAAGCTGCAATTGTTTATGACAACGCGGCTATACAGTTGCGTGGTCCTGACGCACTAACAAACTTTACTAGTCCTGCTCCGGCGAAAACTGCATCACCTGAAGTCAAGCCGACCGTCACCGGCTGTTTTTATGACTCCGACGAAGAATCAAATAATACTGTATGCTCCCCAAAGTCTGTTCTCCGATTTGTAAAAGTTTCCAATGAAGAGTCAAACAAATCAGAACACTCTTCCCAGAGTCCGATTAACGACTCCGTCGAGATTTCAGTAAGCCACAACTTCATTGATTTTTTGCCTCTGAATCAGAATGATACTTTATTCCCGGAAAGTTTGTTCGATTTTCATATTCCGGCGCCTGATTTGTTTGAACAAACGGATGGGATACCTGGTGAAGCTTCTGCCAATATATTTTTCGGGTCAGTGAGTGACTTTGGATTCGGGTCATCAACATGGCAGGGTGACGATTACTTTCAAGACTTCGGTGACATATTTGGGTCGGACCCTCTGGTTGGTCTTTAATTAAGAGAAAGCTTTTTGTGGTAATCCTTGCTAATAATTAATTTTATTTGGTAGTTTGGCCTTTTGGTTTTGGCGGGAGAGTCGGCTTTTTTAAAGTATTTATTAGGCTAATTAAGTTTATGTATATTTAAATTTTGCAAGTACTCCCCCACACTGATGTTGGGGGACGAGTGTTTAAATACATGTTATCTTTCCGATGTTGTAGTTTAAATGAGTTCCCAAGATAGAAGTGAATTGAAATCGGTTTGATATAGTGAAATACTACTAGGAGCATCATATATATATATATATATATATATATATATATATATATATATATACAGAACCGATCCTGTCCGGGAGTCCGGACAGGACCCAAAATCCGGACCAAAAATTTTTTATTTTTTATTTTTTTTTGTAGAACAACTAAAAAAAAAAAAAAAAATTATGGAACTGAAATTTTTCAATAATACAGTGTTTTGGGTGTGTTTTTAACACCCACACCAACCAATGTATGTACAGTCTGTCCAGACTGTACAGACATGTTTCGTTATAGGCATCCAAATCACACCCAAAACACTGTATAATGTAAAAATTCCAATTCCATAAATCTTTTTTTTTTTAGCTGTTTCAAAAAAAAAGCAAAAAAAAAAAAAAAAAGGTCCGGATTTTGTTAAAATCCGGACTCCCGGACCTGATCCGGTCCCTATATATATATATATATATATATATATATATATATATAGGGTCTCCATCCACAGCAACTGATTGTTGGGGAGCAACCCCTTTTATCTAGTCGTAACAGCTTGAACCGGCCTTAGAATTTTTTTTTATATAAGCCGGTACAAGCTGTTACGGCTGAATAAAAGGGGTTGCTCCCCAACAACCGGTTGCTGTGGATGGAGACCCATATATATATATATATATATATAATGGATCAGGTCCGGGAGTCCGGACTTGATCAAAAACGGACTAATTTTTTTTTTTAAATAACTTAAAAAAATATTTAATATTTTATGGAACTGAAATTTTTTCATAATATAATATTTTGGGTGTGATTTAAATACATATACCAAAAAATGATGGTACAGTCTGCACAGACTTTACATACATATTTTGTTATACGTACCCATATTACACCAAAAATACTGTATTATGAAAAAAATTTAATTCCATAATTTTTTAATTATTTTTTTAGTTGTTTTTAAGAAAAAAGAAAAAAAAATCCAGACATTAGATTCGTCCGGACTGGATCTTGTCTCATATATATATATATATATATAGGGATTCCATCCACAACAACCGGTTGTTGGGGAGCAACCCATTTTGGCCAGCCGCTACAACATGTATCGGCTTATAAAAATAAATTGTCTAAGGCCGGTACAGGTTGTAGCGGCTGGCCAAAATGGGTTGCTCTCCAACAACCGGTTGTTGTGGATGGAATCCCTATATATATATATATTGATAAGGATCAAGAGTATTCTCCTTAAATAATATTCCTCCATAAATAACATTCTTTTATTAAAATTACATCGTTTTGGAGGGACACGGTGACATTTTTGTAAATACAATGCCACCGCGTATTTACAAAAATGCCACCGCGTCCCTCCAAAATGACGTAGTTTTAATAAAAGAATGCTATTTAAGGAGGAATGATATTTAAAAAAAATGTTCTTGATCATTACCGTATATATATACACGTAACTCATGCATGCTTATAATATATTACCCTATCAAGTATTATGATATTTCATACATCATACATACAAGAGCCAAGAATTTTATTAATTACATTTGTCATATATGACATATAATACGGGATAAATAACGTTTTGGTCATTGTATTGGGATCTGATTTTTATTGTGGTTACTGATTTTTTTTTATTACAATCGAATAACTGTACTTTCAAAAACTTACAAAATAGTCATTTCGTCCTAAAAATGTTAGGAATGCTGACTGTGCAAGTTGACTTAACTTTTTTGCTTATGTGGAACACAGAAAATACAAGCAGGTGGATTATTATAGCACAAATGACCAAAACTATTAACTACTTCACCTAAACAATTCCAAAATTAATAATACTAATACTAATAATTTCAAAATAATAATAATAATAATAAATGCTATTAATAGTAATAATTTTAAAATTCTATTTATTTATTTTTTTAAAAATATGTTAATTTTTAAAAAGTCTTTTTTAAAAAAAAAACTGTTTTTTAAAAAAATAATTTTTTTTAAAAAAAGTCTGTTTTTTTTAAAAGTTATTTTTTTATAAAAACAGAATTTTTTTTAATTTTTAAAAAAAACTTTAATTTTTTTAACTGAACTAATATTTTTTTAAAAAGTCTGTTTTTTTAAAAAACGTTAATTTTTTATAAAAACAGAAAATTTTAAATCTTTTTAGAAAATTAACATTTTTTAAATTTTTTTAGAAATTTAACGGTTTTTAATCTTTTTTAGAAAAGTAATGTTTTTTAAATTTTTTTAAAAAAAGTAACGTTTTTAAAATTTTTTTAGAAAATTAACGTTTTAAAATTTTTAAAAATTAACGTTTTTTAAACATTTAGAAAAGTAAAGTTTTTAAAATTTTTAAAAATTAACTTTTTTAAAAATTAACTTTTTAAAATTTAAGAATTTTTAAAAAAATATTAGTTCAGTTTTAAAAAAATTAATGTTTTTTAAAAAAATAAAAAAATTCTGTTTTTTTTAAAAAGTAACGCTTTTTAAATTTAAGAATTTTTCAAAAAACAGAATTTTTTTAAAAAATATTAGTTTGGTTTAAAAAAATTAACGTTTTTAAAAAAACAGACTTTTTAAAAAAATAGGCTTTTTTGAAAAAATATTAGTTCAGTTAAAAAAATTTAACATTTTAAAAAAAAAAAAAAATTTCTGTTTTTATAAAAAATAAACCTTTTTTTTTTAAAAAAATAGACTTTTTTTAAAAAAAATTGAATTTTAAAAAACTAATTTTTTTTAAAAAATAGCTTTTTAAAAAAAAGACTATTTTAAAATTAAAAGATTTTTTTAAAAAAATAGAATTTTAAAATTATTACTATTATAATTATTATTATTATTATTTTGAAATTATTATTATTATTAGTTTTGGAATTGTTTAGGTGAAGTAGTTAATAGTTTTGGTCATTTGTGCTATAATAATCCCCTGCTTGTATTTTATGTGCTCCACGTAAGCAAAAAAGTCAAGTCAACTTGCACAGTCAGCATTTCTAACGTTTTTTGGATGAAAAATCGGACGGAATGACCATTTTATAAGTTCTTGAAAGTACAGTTATTCGATTGTAATAAAAAAAAAATCGGTAACCACAATTGTTAACGCCAAGATCTTCTCCAACGTCTCAATCACGTAAGACGCCATGTTCCTGCACAATAAACACGATAAACACCACAAGCTTGACGGCTGGACCGCCTGGGGATAGCTCAGGCGTGAGAGTCAGTATACGTGTTCACAAGGTTAACAATGGAGGATGTAATGTCTAGTGTATTGAGAGAGATAATAATTCTCAATTGTGTGTATGTGAATATGAATATGAACGTACCTGGTTGTGAATACTTGGTTGATAGGTTAGACACTCTTGTCTGGTTTACCGTGCCACTGACCCTCCTGACACCTGTTAATCCCATCCCCTCTGTCCACCGCCGGCCAACTATCCAATCCTTATTAATGCCATGTAAGATATCAGTCAGCCATATCTTTGTCATCATCACCTGCTCAGAACCCAAGTAAAGATATTTAAATATATGATGAATCGACCCACTGATTTGGTATTCTACGTACCCAAGCTATAAACTAACCTATCTTACCAAAATGGATCATAAGGCCCTCCCCCCTCGCCTCCCCCCCCCCCTCGCCTCATATATATTGTTGTGAATCCTTGCAATTAATATATGTTACTATATTGAATTTAGCTAGACGACCGAGATAGCTAGGACGACAAACATTGACCTAACTATGTTGTTATTGATGGACACAGATAAATAAGATGACATTACATATATATAATTAAATTTTCAAGTATGAGAAAACTTGAAAATGAGTTTAGGTTACACGACCCGACCTCCCTTTATTATCTATTTATATCGGCATAAATGAATCAATTTAGATATATAGCCTCGCCCTCAAAAATCTTTGGAAGGTCGGTCATTTTAATTACCAAGTCCAGTTTTAACTAATTAATCTGTTTCAATTAATTAAAATTAAAATATCAACCCCTCGCCACTCTTTAGCAGCTAGGAAAAATAGAGTATCTTCCAATCAAATTGATATATCCAACAGACTGCAGACTGGACTATACCCGATCTGAACCAACTAACTTGGGCCTAGCTAGGGCTGAGAAAGAGGGGAGGGAAAGAAAAGCAGTTTCCAGAATTGGCCAAGGTTTTAAAGTAAAACATTAGTATGTATGCATGCATGCCTGCCCTTTCTTCATCTTTAGGGTCAGGCAGCCAATATTATGATGGAATTAATTAAGCATTATTTATTGGAACAATTACATATTCTATTACATTTTTAAAAATAATTACAACAATAATGCCCTCATAAAAATTGTACACATCTAATACACTTTCATATTTATTCACAATACTAGTGCAATACTTAATTACAAAAAGAGTGTAATCTTATTCCTTTAATTATGCACACGATTTTCTCCCTCATCTCTCCCACAATTTTCTCCCCATCTCTCTCACGATTTTCTCCCACTCCATTTCTGTTTCCCTTCTTCTTCTCCTCCTCCTCCTCCTCATGTCCAACCCCTCCCCCTCCTCCCGCCTCCCGCCTCCCGCCTCCCCGCCTCCCCTCCTCCCCTCCTCCCGCCACTCCCCCTCCCCACCCCCTCCCCCTCCCCCTCCCCCTCCCACTCCCCCTCCCCCTCCCACTCCCACTCCCACTCCCACTTCTTCCTCCCTTTGCCTTCCCCCTCCTCCCGCCCATGTCTCACCACCTCCCCTCCCTCCGCCTCCCCTTGCTCCCGCATCCCCCTCCTCACGCCTCCCTTTCTCCTCCCCCTCTTCCCGCCCCCCTTTCTCCTCCACCCTGCTCTACCCCCCACACCCCACGCCCCACCCCTCTCCTCGACCCTGCTCTACCTCCACCCTGCTCTACCCCCCCTCCTCGATCCCTCCGCCTCTCACCGCCACCGGTCCATTCTTTATTTTTACCGGTAACGAAATCTTCCGATAAGGTAACCAATTTAATTTTATTAGGTTACTAATTTATTTTGGATGTGATGCAGTTGGTAATCAAACTTCATGTAGCTGGTTACCAAATCATTTGATAAGGTAACCAATTCAGTTTTATTAGCTTACTAATATATTTTTAATGTGATACAGTTAGTAACCAAAATTTATGCAGTTGGTTACTAAACCTTCCGATAAGGTAACCAATTTAGTTTTATTAGGTTACTAATTTATTTTGGATGTGATGCAGTTGGTAACCAAATTTCTTATAGTTGGTTACCAAACCATTTGATAAGGTAACCTATTCAATTTTATTTGATTACCAATTTTATTTTAAATGTGATGCAGTTACTAGTCAAAATTCATATAAAGGTAACCATTTTAATTTTTGTGGGTAACCAAATAGTCAAAAGAAATTCAGAATAGCAACTCCGGTGGCGGCGACGGCGATGTGGCGGCAACAGCGGTGGCGGCAAGATAGGAGGATGATGAACATTAGCTCCTTTATAATTTTTAATTTTTAATTTTCTCATTTTGATTTTAATTTTGAAATATGGATTTGAAATTGTTGTTAGAGACAAGATTTGAATTTGAATTATTAGTTATCCTTGATTTTAGGTTTTTCTTTATTAATGTGAATTGTACTATTTTTGTAATATGAGTCCTAACTACACTCTTTTTGTAATTATTTAGTTGATGCATTTTTTTTATACTTACTTTCTATTTGTTGTATACTTATGTAAAGACCCTTATTTATTACTACTATTATTCAAGAACTATTTCGTGGCCCCACTATAATCTATCAAACACTTGCAAGCTTAAAACTTGTTGGGAGTATTTAATTGGACAATGCATCTCTTAAAAACTTTTTTTGCAAACAAAATGCTAATTGTATAGTATTAAAAAAGCAAAACAAAGAGTTCAAGAGTACATATTATATTATGATTTCTTAACATTAATATACTGGAAGTGTTGAACCTTGCATATCACATGAGCAAAAAAAGTTGATGTATGAATTAGTTATTGGCGATGTGACACATCACCAATAACTAATTAACACGTCAACTAAGTAATGACTAGCTAGTTTACAGTAATATTCTTTGAGTATAATAATGTCTTTATAACAAAAAAAAATTTCAATAATCCACCCTTAATACACTAAATTAATCCCATGGCCGACTTATAGTTTTTTCTTTTTTCTTTTTAACATGTATATACATGTTTTTTCATCCTCTTTAACGTGCAACAAAACATTCTTAAAGATATAAACACATGATTAAGTCGTATGAATCCAGTTTTCATTTTTGACACCTTTGAGAAATGGATTTCCTTCAGACTTTCAGTTCATTTACTTAAAACCGGTTTAGGATAATCTCTTCCCAACTCCTTTGCCTAGTTTAGAGCTTCGGCCCAAAAACGGATAACGTGAGCCGAACTTTATTTTCTTTTGAGCTTGTGGTATTGAATTGGAAGTGATCACATCCATGGGCCATATCAATACTTTATCGGGTCCTTAACACTAATATACAACAATTAGAAAGTAATTACAGAAACAAAACATACACAACATAATTACAAAAATAAAACACACACAATATTACGTGCTAAAATCACGGGTCATTAACTCCACACGCCAGTTACCGACTTTCATATTTGCAATTAACCGCACCTAAATTCTTGCAACTTTGAAATCGAAACAACAGATCAACGACAAATCTATCGGAGAAGACAAAAACTTCTGTTGCGACTCTGAGATCGGAGAAGACGAAACATTTTGTCACGACGCAACTCACTTCTCCTCTCAGGAAGAACAACAAACAGAGATTACCTCGTCAATAACAAGTATTTCATGTAAAACTGTCATTAATATAATTTATTGATTAGTTATTCATCCACCGCTTAATCAGTTTGTTTGTTTTGTGTTTCTGAAGCTTTCTTCTAGTAATTTGTTGGTTATTATCAATTCAAATTGGATGAGATTACTGTTTATTATGTATTCAGTTGCTGAATAATGTTTAGTTGATTGCTTTATAATTTTTATATGAGTTCTACTGATTTTTTTTATATTAATGGTTACTCATCAAATACATTGGTTACCTTCCTACAACTGTCGGTTACTGTGTAATGTTGTCTTGGTTACCGTGTAACATTATACTGTCTAATGCTGTATTGGTTACTGTCTAATGATGTCTTGGTTACTTTGTAACATTAAATTGATTACTAACTAATACTGACTTGGTTACTGTGTAACATTATAATGGTTACTCACTATTGCTTAGTTGGTTGCTGTGTAAAATTATAATGGTTAGTGCATAATATTACTGACTAATGCTGACTTGGTTATTGACTAATTCTGACTTGGTTACTGGCTAATGCTGACTTGGTTACTGTGTAAAATTATAATGGTTACTCATTAGTACTGACCTGATTACTATGTAAAATTATAATGGTTACTCATTAGTGCTGACCTGATTACTGTATTAATCTAATTATACTTATACTTATGTTTTTTATATTAATGGTTACTTGTTAGCTACATTGGTTATATTCTTACAACATTTAGCCTTTAGTTGGTAACAATCAAGTTATACTGGTTGGTTTTTACTATAAAAATGCAATGGAGAATGTGTGTATCTTGTGCCTACTAAATAAATAGGTGTTGGTTACTATTTAAATTGGATTTGGTTACTGTATAATGTTGTTATGATTACTATATAATATTACGGTGTTTTATATTGGTTTGTTTTATTATGATGGTTACTTATTGGCTACATTTGTTACCTTCATACAACTATTATAGTTTAATTGGTAATAAATATTAATATACTGATTATTTCCATTGTAAGATGAATGTACAAATGTATTTTATGTACTGGTTACTAACATTATGTAGTTTGATTACTGGATAACATTGATTTGGTTACCTTCGTACAATTGTTAGTCTTTATTTGGTAACAAACATATAATACTGGATTTTTTTTACTGTATAATGCAATGAAAAATGTGTTTATGTTCTGATTACTAAATAGATATATGTTGGTTACTGTCTAATCTAAATTTGGTTACTGTATAATATTGTTATGATTACTGTATAATATTAGTGTATTTTATACTGATTTATTTTACATTTAGTAATTTCTATCAAGATTGCAGTGTCGAATTTTGGCGTTTTTGGAGCCTAATTTCATTGAAAACGGGTCAACGATAAAAAATCACCAGCGTTGCTGGTGAACTGCAGGGTATTTTGGTCAAATTCCATCATTTAGGCCTTCAAAATTGCATGTAAAAATGTGGTTTATATTCTGATTACTGATATTATGTAATTTGGTTACTGTCTAATATTGATTTGGTTACTTTACAATGTTTATTCAGTTGTTAGACAATGAAGACTGACAGTAACCAACACAACAAATTTAATTATTTACAGGAATATATAATTGTTTACGGTTAGTAACCATTAACCACATAGTTGGTAACATATTTGATGGTGTACAGTAACCAAAATTGATCTTGATTAATATTTTAATTTTTGATTCCATCAGGAGTTGTCAATATAAAGTAAACATATACATTGAACAATTGGTAACTGTTCTGAAACATTTTTATGTAAATGTGTTTACTAATCTAAAATAAAATTGTTACCTCTATATTCATATTTAGTTACCAACTGGCATGGACCATTTCCAAATAACTTTTATAACAACGTAATTTAAAAGTATCCATCAGATAGATAAATGGGAACCCTCACATGTACATTAAGCACTTGATAATGGTTCTGATATAATATTTTAAATATTTGGTTACTAACAAAAACTAAAATGGTTACCCTTATATGTAGGTTTGGTTACCAACTGCACCTCTCAAACTATTTTTATTTTAATATGATATCTATAACTGACCATCATATATATAAATGAGAAATCTTAATTGGAGTTTCTTATTCTATCATGATGACAGGGTATAAATAAAACATATACATTTAACATTTTATAACAGTCTTGATACAAGCTTATAATTATCTGGTTAATAACAAGCTTGTAGATAAATAGGACACTCACACATATACATTTAACAATTGATGTTTGTCCTGAACAAGCTTGTAACTATCTGGTTATTAATAATAGTAACCGTAATGTAACATAATAAAACAATAACCACATAATTATATGATATTAACCAGAATAAGTTTTAATGGTAACAAAAATAGAAACATCATGTAATGAAACCCAATTTAGGCAATCCATGTATACTAAATAATTACATATTAATCAGAATAAAAAATAAAAATAACCAAAATCCCACATTGAGGGCACAATAATAGTAGTCAAACCATAAGGTAACAGTAACCAAAACATAATAACGAAGTAACCAAATAGTTATATGAAAGTAACCAGAACTTGTTTTAATGGTAACCAAAACAGAAACAACCTGTATATCCAACCCAGTTTAGGCAACCCATGTATACTCTCACATGTACATTTAACACTTGTTATATGTCCTGATACAAGCTTGTAACTATCTAGTTACTACCAAAAAAATAAAATGGTTACCCTTCTATGCATATTTGGTTACCAACTGCATCTTTCAAACAATGTATCTGACACAACTTAGAAGTAACAAATACGAACCAAAAAACAATGTCAAATCACTGGTAATATTAGGAGTGAGCATTCAGTTAATAACTGTGACAACCGTCATTTTGTAATAATATTTTAATATTTATTAGATTGAATAAATATTTTTTGATGAATTAATTATTAGATTAAATAATTAATTGACGCAATTGTGGTAGATTAATTTAATTATATGTGTTACATTTATTAAATTAATGTAGAGAGTTTTATTATCAAAGTATGTGATTATGTGAGCTTATTGTATTAAAAGAAATATTTAATAAGCATATTAGTATTTTAATTAATTTAATTATTAATTAGATAATTAATAAGTTGACATTATTAATTAATGAGAAAATTAAATATATGACTATGTGAATTTACGAGAAGTTATTATATTTTATTTATATTAAATAAGATATATAAATTATTGTGCAAGTGGGTGTGACATGAATTAAACTATATGATAAAGCTTTATTAAATTAAATAATTTTTGAAATCTATTAATCTAGCCAAACAAGGCCCTATGGGGAGTTGGATGCAGTTACCCACTACTGGAGTAACTGACCATTATGCGCGTCTGTTGAATTCTTATAATACGTATTCTTCTTTTCATTCTTCATTATTGCCTAAGTCTAGAAAACAAGCCAGAGAGAAAATTGAGAAGCTTGAGAGAAATTTGTAAGTGTGTAATCAACAGGTTGTTGTGAAAGGATCATCATTGATCACCTCTTCTAAATTATACTCAGGGTAATCTCCTCCTTCCCAATTTCTACTTCACGTCTTTTAGTTTTCATGAAAATGGCTTTTAAAGTTTTGGTTTAACCTCTGTAATTGGGTTAGGAGTAATGATTATGGGTTGTATATGTGCTATGACATATCAAATCGTGTTTAATTATATATATTATGTAAATCATATCATCAAATTCATGAAAACATGTCGTATATGATTTCTAGAAAATTACAGAGTATGGGTTTTGGCCTTATGGCCTTATACGTGACTTTAGTATGTCAAACATAAATGTTTTCGTAAAATTTACACTCGTATGATGTTATGCATGTTGTTACGAAGAGACCAAAATTTAAATAAACGGATTCGGTGTTATAACGAATCCGTAGTGACAATTTTCATGTTTTATTTTCAAAACCTTCAAGAACATCAAGAACAATGGAAGTAAATGTGTTGATTTTCGCAAATTATGTGTTGTAACTTGTTAAAAATCATGTTAGATGGGTTAAGTAATGATTATATATGTATTACAATGATTGGGTAAGTCTAAATTCGTGTAAAAATAACTAATTAAAAGTTATGGCCATATTCATGTATAATTTTACGTGTGATTCATTTTTGGCCTATTTTGGCCTTGTTATGTTCGCGAACTGCAGAACTGCAGAAATTACAGAAACTAAGTCTGGGTAACCCCGCCCCCGGCTGGTGTTACCAAACTAAATTATCCCGCCCCGACGAAAAAAATAATAATAATTAATTAAATAATAATAATTAATTAAAATATTTATCAAATAAATTAAATATTTTAATTGAGATATTGATGGAGTAAAATAAATATTCGATAAAATTATTATTAAAATATTTATAAAATAAAATAAATATTATAATTGAGATATTGATGGAATAAAATAAATATTCTATAAAAATTATTATTAAAATATTTATAAAATAAAATAAATATTTTAATTGAGATATTGATGGAGTAAAATAAATATTTGATAAAATTATTATTAAAATATTTATAAAATAAAATAAATATTATAATTGAGATATTGATGGAATAAAATAAATAATCGATGAAAATTATTATTAAAATATTTATAAAATAAAATAAATATTTTAATTGAGATATTGATGGAGTAAAATAAATATTCGATGGAAATTATTATAAAATAATTTATTCGAGTGTAATAATAGTAAGAGAATGAAAATATTCTAATTTAATTAAGTAATTAAATTAGAAGGGTAATGATTTGTTAAATAAAGTAGAGTTTATATTAAATAATTAAGAGAAAATATAACTAATGAATTTCGTGAATATATATGGTATGTGTGTAGGGCTTGTGGTGAACGGAAGTAGTAATCGTTTAGCCTACACACGAGGTAAGTTCCTAAACCTTAATTCTTTACATAAAGCAAGTTCATTATTCTATCTTGTTTATTACTGTTCAAGTCAAGATTTCATATTAGATCTTATCATTCTTTAAAAGCATAATTCTTATTATACAATACTTATTCGATTGTATACATCTTGAATTTTATTATTCAAATTGAATATCAATTATTGTTGAACCTTATAAGACTAGTGAACCCTTATTGATTCAACTAGTCCATAGTTGATAAGCGTTATAAATTCTAGAACTTTTATTGAGCTTACCCAATCCAAACTTCCTTTGGTGCGGACTCCGATGTCAAACTGAGATGAACAACCCTTTAATAGGGGATTATTTACGCTTTAGCGTTAAGATATTGTGCACAGTATGGTACTAAGGGCTGATCCCCCTAAGTACGAGAAGAAGAGTCCATAGTCTTATGACTGTTAAAGGTTTCAAGAATAAACACTTGACAACCTAGGACATAGTTCAAGGTCTTGTGACCCTCAGAATTTCTTTTGATTCTTGTTATTCATTCTTGATTCAAAAGTTGAGCTTTTATATTCAAAGTTATTAATTCATTCGCATGTTATTATTATTCATTTATTATATTGTTATACTTGTGGGCAATGGTGCTCACTCTTGCGTAATAATAACATTGCAGTTAAGAACGAGAGAACAGACGAGCCTTCCACTAGTAAAGGCAAGGGCAAGATTAGCAAGTAATGAAGACTATTTATTTATGTGGTTGTGTAATGACATTTAGAATTGATGTTACTTAAGACTTAATTGTTATGTTTTCGCACAGATATTTTAAGGTTAGATTAACCTGAGATTTATCTGTTATGCAGTTGATGTAACCCCATAAGGGGAGAGAGTTATTATTTATTCTATCTATTGTATGGTTGTATTTTATTTATGGGTAGATAGATAGATGATGTTTGTACAGTGAACACCAAATCCTGTGGAAATGGAAGTACCTGATTTGGGGGTGTCACAACCGAACCGAATAAACATTTTGGTTATAACCGAAAACCGAATTTATGCTATTTTAGGTATCCGAACAACTACCCGAAATGTCTGATAACCGAATAACCGAATAACCGAATTAAGTATTCGGTTATTCGATTAATAATCGAATGTAATACAACATTCAACAATGAATATAGACACCAAGTCCAACTGATAATCTGACAACAACACCAAGTCTTATATACACAGCATGAATTTAACACTGACAAGTGACTGCAGCAACACCAAGTCACCAACTGATAATCTGATATACAACAACACCAAGTCACCAGCTGATAATCTGATATACACAGCAATACAACATGACAACATGATACAGATTACAGACAACTGATATACACAACATGATACACACCAAGTCCAACTGATATACATAGCATGATATAGAAAAGTGACTGCAGCATGAATTTCCAACAGAATACAGACAAGTGAAACAACATTCAACATATATTTTTTGACAACCCCTTGGCAACTGAGACAAGTCAACAAGACCAGCAACTGGCAATAATCAACAATTCAACAAGACCATCAACTAGCAACTGAGACAAGTCAGAGTGTCAGACAACACCAATTGAGACAAGTCAGACAACACCAAGACAACAATAATTCAACAAGACTAACACCAACTGAGACAACACCAACTGAGAACACCAAAAACATGAATGAGAGTAAGAGACATATTACAAAAATAGACTGACTAAGACACCAAGTCAATAGCAACAGACTGATCCAACACCAACAGACTAACTGAGACATATTACAAAAACATGAATGAGCATGAGATAACTGAGCCAACTTCCAAATTAAAAATCTGCAATGAATAAAAAGAAAGAAACTACATCAGTTGTAAATACATTATTTTTTGATGCTCATTAGATGTATACAATGAATCAAAATGAACCTTATATGCAAAATTAATGAATCGAGAGATGAATTTACCTCATTAATTAAGTTGAGTCATAGAAACATTGGCATCATTAGTAGCAAGGCTCAACTTGAAAATTATTGTTAAATGAAAAATGAAAAATATAATTAAACACATTATTCTTATAAATTGTTTTATTAGTTCAATAAAATAAACATAAACAATAATTATTACCACACTCAAGTTTATCGGTAAAGTTGTTATTGTAAGACCTCAAATTATTAATAAATGAAGATTTAATTTTCTCTATTTATTATTTTGAAATAGTAAGGGTTGAATTGATTAATGTGGTTAGTTATGGGTAAAATGCGCAAATATTTTTAAATAAGCAAGTGGTTATAAAATACGCATTATTGTCGGACAATATTCGTTTGGTCGTGGAATATTCTTGTTGTCGGGGAATATTCGTACGACGGCGCAGCCTTGTGTGGGCCCCATAACGGAAAGCAATTGGATGAAGAAAATGACAAGTATGAGTTGTTTATAAATAACGACGTAGTTATTACCGTTAATACTATTGGAATACCCGGTGGTTAAAACACAGTAATACGCGTTGTTGCACAGTAGCACACTGTATTGCACCAATTATTGATTCTTACGCAAGAAGGTACTACTCAATAATTGTTACAGTAATTACTATTCAGTATTTTATTTTATTTATTTAATAATTGCTGCGTTGATTTTTATATTACTGTTGTTTCAATAATTATCACTACACAATATTTTTCATTATCGAAGCAATAATTCATATTATCTGAATAATATTATTAAAAAACATTATTGGCAATGTCTAGAAAGTTCTGTCTAAGGAGAGGTTTGGTCACCTAATTGCGCGCCAGTAAGGAGAAATTCTTATTGGAAAACCCCCTCTTTCCTGGAGACGGCCTGGTTGCCAGTACTGAGATTCTATAATATTATCTGTGAATAATTAATTATTGATTTATATGATGAGGAAAATATTAATTTTATTTGGATATATATGGAGAAATTTTTTTAAAGTGACAATTGTTAAAAAATTAATATTTTATCTTTTCTTATAAAATAATGTTTTATTATATTATTATAATAGAATAATGATGATATTTTTATAATGAATGTGGGATATATGAGTATATGAGGAGGAAGAGTATTTTTGTTGCATTAAATGATTAACACATGTTTTGTGTGTCGGTGAACCCCATTTCTTGACTGAAATTTGATAATAGCCTGTAAAATCATCCGTATGTTGATTTCGGTCAATTTTTGTTTGGAATTTAGAAAAACTTTCTTCTGTAAAGTTGTAGAGAATTGAATTTCCTATAAAAATTTTGTGAAATTCAAATTTTCTAATAAAAGGGCTATTTATTATAAATTATTGAAGTTCTGAAGTTCCGAAATAATTGATTTTTGGAAATTTTAATTATTTTTATTAAGAAAAACTTTTTTATTGTTTTGGTTGGCCCCCAATGTGTTGTAAACATGCTGATTTCAGGAGTCTTAGTGGGAGTAGGAAAATTTTTATAATATATTATTATTATATTAAATTTTTTGATTTAGTGTTCTAAACAATTTTCTATAAATAGGGTGCTTAGGTTAGAATTGAAAATCACACCAGAAACTGAAATCTTCTCTCTCTATAATATCGAGCGTATTTTGTGAGTATTTTAGCACTTTGAGTATTTCTATACGGTGCAAGTTTTTTCAGCACTGTATCCAATATTCCAGTCAGAAGTACTATTCTTTCTGAGGTAAGGGATGCTATTTTCTTCTCAAAAGATATTATTTCTTCAATATCATTATGCCGAAATATTGGTTGGAACTTTTTATCAAATTTAAAACTTTTTTATGTCGGGGTTACTATTCATGAGTTACTATTTATGAGTTACTATTCACAAGTTACGATTCATGAGTTACTATTCACGAGTACTATATACGACACTATTCACGTATACGACACTAGTCACGAATACGACACTATTCACAGAAAAATTAAATTTTCATTTTTCGTCCAAAATATCTATTATGGATACTAGCTTTGATTGTATCCATGTTTTGATCATTCTTGAATTTTACTTCAGTATGATTATTTATGAAGTATTTTTGAACTCGGTTTGGTTAAAGTACGAATCCTTAATATTTATTCTTTTGTTTCACTGGATTCGTTTTTTTTAAAATATTTTTCATCATCCTCCGTTCTAAATGATGATATAACTGAATATCTTTGGCCCGTAGTGCAAAGATGAATGATTTTATGATGAATATCTTTGGCCCGTAGTACAAAGATGAACATGTGTTGATCAATTTCGCAATCAATGAATACGTGCAAGTATACACGGTCAACAAGTAATAAAGTGATAAGAAAAGTATCGTTTTCAAAAGAAATTATTTAATAAAATCACCAAATATTAATTCTTAACCAAACTAATTTTATTTAAACAATCTCAAATCATGATTTTTCTAATTAAGAAAACTAAATTAACCAATTAAAACTAGGTTACTTTATAAATAAATTCAAATAAATAAAGTTTAAGACTCCAATATTCCCAATTATGAACTATAAATCAATTATCAAATTATCCCAATTATTATGTCTACTGAATTGTTAACATGAATTTTCAAATGCCAAAAGCCCTTTCTCAAGTGATCATTTGCCATTTTTTTAATCCAGATTAATTTTGTTATATCTCTATACAAAATAATTGAATTAAACTCACTACAATCCCAATTCCTTATATGTTAAATGCGGCAAATAGATATTCTCATTCTATTCACAAACTTAATTATTCATTGTGCAAATAACTAAGTCACATGTCACCAAGCCCAGTTCTAACCCTAGAATTCTTTTCCCAATTCCTTCTAGAGTAACAAGGTAATTATTGATCAGATAATTAATCAATCAGCACAAAGCAAGATGAACAATTCACTTCAACATAAATAATTGGAATAAATTAAATAACTAATTTATAGCCATAAAAGGTTCCAATGCAATCTTAATAAAAGAGTTAGTTCATAATTAATGAATTAAAACCAAGAATCCACAATTGAATAGACATTAAAAGATAAAAGTATGATAAGAGAAGAGAATATAATCTGTTGTCAACAAATCTGATGCTCCCCTCTTGCTCTTGCTCTTGATATTCAATGATCTCCAAGTTGCTTCAATCTCCAAAACTAATAAGAAGTAGGGTTAATGTCTAATCTAATGGAGTATTTTATCTAATCTAAGCTATGTATTCCTCCATTATTTTATGCCTTACATCATGTATTTATAGGTTATAAGTCCAATTTTTAGCTTAGGAACAAACCCAATCCTATTTGGAGTCAAAAAGGTGTCAAAAATTCGCCAAAAATACGTCCAGGCCATCACCAAGCCCTTCCCCAGCGCCCCAGCACTGGGCACGATGCTCAAACACTGCCCCCAGTGCCCCGGCACTGGGCATAGGCCTATTTTGGGCACCCCGGCGCCGGCCCCAAGTTCTGACATTTTCTGCTCCGACGTCCTTTGGGAAAACGACCATAACTTTTGATCCGGGAGGAGTTACGGGGCCTGCCACCTATCAAATCGAAGATATCGACGAGATCTACAACTCTCATTCTTTGAGGATTGAAAAATTCTGGGCGGATGAAGTCTGAAATTGATTTGGAAGTAACTGCTATGTAAATGACCACCCAAAATCATGACGTTCGACGTCCGTTGGTACAACGATCATAACTCTTGCATCCGAACTCCGATTGGAATGATTCAAAATGTTCCGAAAATCTTAGACGATGCTCTTAAATGTAAGCTAAGTTCCAAACCAAGAACATGAAGTAAACATGAAAGCCCAAATGATGTAAGGTTTGCTTTTCTTTGCGTTTTCTTTGTTTTTCCTTACCAATAGTCGCTCACACCGCTCCCAAACGTATAACCTACAAAATGAACACAAAATGCATGAAAAGTAAGTAAGACACATTAATATAAGAAACTAATTCAAGTAAAAGATACCGGATAAATGTATATAAAATCCACTTATCAAATACCCCCAAACTTAAACTGTTGCTTGTCCCCAAGTAACACAACATAATGCAAAGCAATGCAATGAAATCCAACTCATCTATATGCCTACGAATCCAGCAGTATTTGGTAGAATCAAATCTATTCACTCTGTCTTAGAGCAATCAAGTAAACACGACAATACTTCATATCAAAACCAATCAACAATTTCCTAGTCAATCATCAAGTCTTAAACTGTTATTACTGGTATAGTGCGTGTGTGTGCTCAACAACCATGCTAACTGATATAAAATCAAATTTAACACATAACAAGTCTCTTCGAAGGCATCATACAATGTAAACTCAAGAAATCTCAAAGATAGGCACGATTCAACTAAAATTAAATTCAACCAAATTCAAGGGTACATGCAGGATAGTTATACTTTATTTTCTTCCATTTTTTTTACACGGGGGCTTTTTGCTCTTTTCCCGTGATTTATTCATTTTTTATATATACATAAATGACTGTGCAATGTCTCATCCCATTAGGTTAACAGTGTTACCCCTTAGCGAGTTTTCGACCAACGACTCCCAGACCATAAAAGACTTTAGGGCGCTAGGTGTAAAGACAATCCCCTCGGGCGTACTTGCTCAAGTAACAAAGGCCCTGAAACAAGACTAGTCACCATGTATACCTTTTTTCCCCTTTTTTCTTTCTTTTGATAGATGGTTGGTGAGTGCGTTTTACGCTCCATCTCACGCTTGTGTTTATGGGGAGTGTTTATCCTCAACCCACCACAAGACTCAACATATTTTTTTTAAGCTTATATACACCACATATATTCCCCCAAACTTAGGTTCTTATATAACTTTAGTCATCACTACTTATTCTTGTCATTCTTTCATTCAAACTAGCATTATCCTTTAGAGTCCCATTATGTATCAATTTAAACTCAATCAATCAACAAGTTGTTTTTACTGTGCTATCATTATTATACTAGTTTCAAATAGAAAAAGATTCAATTCATAATAAGAAATCACATCAAAGCTCTAATAGTCAGTATTATACTTGTCTACCCAATTCCAATCTCATCATTGGCCAAAACAAACTAAACTATAACAAACCGCTGGACTTATGCAAAATGAACATAGTAACTAACTATTATTTTTGAATTATTTTTTTTATAATGAACCTAAACTATATTAACAAGATATGCAAAATAACATAACATAAACATGAAACTAAACATACAATAACGAACTAAACTAAACTCCCCCAAACTTAGCAATTACAATGTCCTCATTGTAAGAATATAACGATAAGTAGAAGAGAACTTCCCTGTAATCAGCTAAGCGTGAGGTGCTGGTGGAGATGGTAGTGACAATCATTTTCCTATCCATTGAACATCAAATACCTGCAATGAAGAGAGACAACATGTATTAGATTATAACAGAACTTACTAAGAAAATTAATTCCTATATACTAAATAAACTAGTAAAGCATATAAATATAAAAATTCATGGGTTGCCTCCCACTCAGCGCTTGATTTATAGTCTTTCAGCCTGACTTTGTCTGGTCAATGCTATCCAATTCCTCTTTGAAAGTTGAGGAACCCTCCATTCATCGAAAATAATATAGCTTTTGGTAGGTTCCCATTTACGATAGTCATTGTATTAAAGTCACCAAACATGCTTTGTTTAGATAAGATCACATTAAAAAACGTCCAACATCTAGGTATTTTTTCCATTGTGTCTGCGAATAGATTTTGGCATTGAGGCGTGTTAGACATAACAATCTCTTCTTCTATCTTTTCCAACTTATTGAACCATGGCTTCGAAGTTGTACTCGCTTTTACGTCACAAGGAGTATTGCCGACGACATGACTACCTAGCGGACATGGTTTTGCAAATCTAACCGGATTCTTGAACTTTGGCGGAGAAGGAACTTGGGGCACTAATAACATCGGCTCCTCCTCATTGGTAATCAAAGTTAGATCTTCACCGATCTCCTTTTCTTGGTTCCCAATTGTTTCCTCTCTTTCAACATCTTGTGGCTCATCTAGTTGTAGATTTTGTTCGGGCTCTCCATCAGTCACAAAATCCATATCATAGGGCCAGGTGTATTGAGGACGGTTGTTCAACGCATGTTCTATCTGTTCCACTTGATTTTCCAGATTCTTGATCAACACCCCTTGGCTCTGCAAATTCAGCTTTACTTGATTCATTTTTTTGTCTTGTTCCTCGTTCCTTTTTTCATAAGCTCTAATAAATTTTTCCAAAGCTTCCTCCCAATTTGAATGTTCTTCCTGTTGCAGTGGAGGTGGACACGAGAAATCCTGTGGGTATATTGGACTTGGAGCATAAAATTGATCTTGATTGTTACTCCATGAAAAATCCGGGTGATACCCCCAATCCTGATGATAGTTGTTGGGATAGACGTAATTATTGGGGTAATCACCACTATACTGTACCGGCTCGAAACTGATGGCGCATTGATGACTCATATGATTTCCAGCACAATAATCACAAGTAACCGCCATACTTTGACGACGTTGAGCTTCAAAAGCTTCAAACATCCTCGAAAGTGTCACAATCTGTGCTGACAATGCAGAAAGTTTCTCGAGTCTGTCAATCTCCGCTCCCCTTGGTTGAGTAATGTTTGTGTATAGCCATTGATACACAAAGTCATCCATGGTACCTAAAAAGAGAGAAATATAGAAAGAGAAATAAAAAAAAATGTTTAAATTAAGACTAATTTGATTAAAATTAATATTGGTAAATAATTATTAAATTAATTCCCCGGCAGCGGCGCCAAAAACTTATTGATCAATTTCGCAATCAATGAATACGTGCAAGTATACACGGTCAACAAGTAATAAAGTGATAAGAAAAGTATCGTTTTCACGAGGAATTATTTAATAAAAATCACCAAATACTAATTCTTAACCAAACTAATTTTATTTAAACAATCTCAAATCATGATTTTTCTAATTAAGAAAACTAAATTAACCAATTAAAACTAGGTTACTTTATAAATAAATTCAAATAAATAAAGATTAAGACTCCAATATTCCCAATTATGAACTATAAATCAATTATCCAATTATCCCAATTATTATGTCTACTGAATTGTTAATAAAAATTCTCAATTGTTAACAGGATTTCAATTATTTGGAAGTTTTAATTATTTTTATTAAAAAAAACGTTTTTATTGTTTTGGTTGGCCCCCAATGTGTTGTAAACATGCAGATTTCAGGAGTCTTAGTGGGCGTAAGAAATTTTTTATAATATATTATTATTATATTAAATTTTCTGCTTTGGTGTTCTAAGAAATTTTCTATAAATAGGGTGCTTAGGTTAGAATTAAAAATTACACCAGAAACTGAAATTTTCTCTCACTTTCTCTATCTATAATATCGAACGTATTTTGTGAGTATTTTAGTACTTTGAATATTTCTATACAGTGCAAGTTCTTTCAGCACTATATCTAGTATTCCAGTCAGAAGTACTATTCTTTCTGAGGTAAGAGGTGTTATTTTCTTCTCAAATGATATTATTTCTTCAATATCATTATGCCGAAATATTGGTTGAAACTTTTTATCAAATTTGGAACTTTTTCATGTCGGGGTTACTATTCATAAGTTGCTATTCATAAGTTACTATTCACGAGTTACTATTCACAAGTACTATTCACGAAGCATGATGATGTTTTTTGTGAAATTTCTATCTTTTGGTGTCGGAGTTATTATTCACGTATACGACACTATTCACGTATACGACATTATTCACGAATACGGCACTATTCACAGAAAAATTAAAAAAAAAAATTCGTCCAAAATATCTATTATGGATACTAGCTTTGATTGTATTCATGTTTTGATCATTCTTGAATTTTACTTCACTATGATTATTTATGAAGTATTTTTGAACTCGGTTTGGTTAAAGTACGAATCCTTAATATTTGTTCTTTTATTTAACTGGATTCGTTTTTTTTAAAATATTTTTCATCTTCCTCCGTCCTAAATGATGATATAACTGAATATCTTTGGCCCGTAGTGCAAAGATGAATGATTTTATGATGAATATCTTTGGCCCGTAGTGCAAAGATGAATAAGTGTTTAGATGAACATAACCAATTGGTGAATATCTTTGACCTGTAGTGCAAAGATAAATATTTGATTTATGATGTATATTGATTGATGTTACAGGGATAAAATATCGATGATGGACTTTTAAATTCATAGATGATAGAAGATTTCATTCTCTACTTAACTCTTCTAATGAATTATTGTTTCCGCTGCAGTTGTTAATCTAAAACTTGTTGTCTATTGTATTCTATCAGATTTTTCCCTGTCGAAGACCAAGGATAATTTGTTGTACATTATCTTAGTCATAATATTCTTTACTGGGCTAGTTGAGCTCACCCTTTTCCTTTTTGTTCTATATTTTTCTCAGGAGACGAGAATATAGCGGGAACTAGTCGGGGTGTGGAGTAATGGTTCAAGATAGTTGTTTTAGTAGTCCTCACTATTTTATAAAATAGTGTATCAATAATTGTAATGAGGACTTATTTGAGTGTGGATATTGTTTAGATGACAATATTTGTATTTAAACTGACAGTTTTTATGTTGTATTAATAAAGTTATAGTTGTTTTTTGTACCATATATTTGGCGACTCGGAATGGGTGATGTATACCTATTTTGGGGGCGTCACAATTATCTTCATCCACATCAATGCAATTCTTCTTTTTAATCCAATATTGAGCACATATGAGAGCTTCCACCATATTAGGAGACAATGAACTCCTAAATGAATTAAGAATGCGCCCCCCGTGCTAAATGCGGATTCCGAAGCAACAGTAGAAATGGGAATAGCCAACACATCATGGGCAATACATGAAAGGATAGGGAATCTTGCACTATTTGCTTTCCACCACACCAAAATATCGAAAGACTCATCGGCTTCTTCCACATCTTCACTTAAATATTTGTCCAACTCCGATTTTTCTCCAAGTATCACTCCAGTCCGACGCTTTTTGAACTTATCCATAAGTCTATTTGTATTTTGGGATTACATTGAATTAGAACCTTGGGATGACATGTTACTTAAACTTGATGTGCCACTTGGCCCACTTTCTTGAGTTGAATACTTTTTTTTGTACTCATTAAACATATCTTCCATTGTTTTCTTCACACCATCAGCAATCTCTATCCCCGTGGCCCTATTCCTTGCTTGATATTCTAAATCCCTATCTTCATTATCAATATCAAAATGAAGATCTACTCCCATACCAACCAACGTATCTTCAACTTCAATTTCATCATCTCCATACATTTCGTCTAAAACAAATTGAACAAAACTTAACTTAGACCGAGGATCAAGCACAGCGGGAATATACAACAACATATTCATCTTTGTAACATTTCCCTAATACTTATCATATTTTCTTTTCATTGCCTTGGCCATTTGTTTCAATTCTCTATCATTGTTTCTTTCCCACTCACTCAAAATAACATAAGTTTCACTTATTTCATGAAATGCAGTATTTGATGTGACATAAGATGAGCCGGAAATACGCAAAGTGAGATTATAAAAATGTTCTACGAATCTCACAAACAATTTAGCCCTATTCTAATCTGAGTCCGTTGGAATATCTTGCCCCCCATCTCTTTTACAAAGCCATGATTTTCAAATCCATCATTTTTGAGAGATTATCTTTCCATGCCTAAGTAAGATCTCTACATCTATTTTTCCATCATTTTTCTTAACATCCCAACCCTGCATTATATGTTTTCAAAAAGTATGAATTGTACAGAAATAACCCATAGAAGACCATCAAATTTTTGAGAGAAAAACAACCCTGCATTATATGTTTTCTAAAAGGAACCGCTATTTGTTTTTGAGAGAGAAACAACTGTAATGAGCCAATGATTCATGATCTTGGCCAAAATGAAAGAGTGTGTATGCAACAACATTTTTAGTTCAAACTTCTTTATTTATTTATCTACTGAAAATTTCAGAAATTCTCAGTATCAATACTTGAATAATTAACAACAATGTGGAACACTGGGCATCAAAGAAAACAGAAAAGGACATAAGAATTTAAGATTAGCACTTACATAACTAAAACATGGAAATGGAATTGAAAAAATCAGTAGATCTTAGTAATTATTTTACCTGAGAAGAGAAGTAAAGAGAGAGAGGCTTGAATACTCGATGCTGAACAACAGAAACAAAAGAACCCAAAAGGGTCGACCGGTCGAGGGAGGCGATGCCATGAGCCCGTGACTGCCGTCTGTCGAAGGGAGGCGATGGCCGATGAGGGTCGAGCTCGATTGCTCGAGGGAGGCGATGAGGGTTTGATCGTTTGAGAATCTGGTCTGAGTGGCCTCTGTGATGAAAGAGGGACTGAGGGTTTGAAGGTTTGGGATTTAGGAATTTGAGAGAATGAGAATGAGATTGAGGGTTTGAGTCTTTGAGATCAGGCGAGGCGAATGAGGGCTGAGGAGTGAGGCGAATAGGCGATGAGGTTTTTCAAGTATGTCTGTAAGTCATAAAGTCAATAAGACAATTAGTCGTATTATTTTTTCAAATAGACAACCATGTATTCGGTTTTCGGTTTAACCGAATAGTGTAAAATAAAACCCGTATAAGCTAACCGAAACACGTAATATAATTCGGATATAGCCGAATTGTTATAAATAACTGAATTATCAGAAAATTTCGGTTAAATTATTTCGGTTCGGTTCGGTATTTTGGTTATATCCGTTTTTTGCTCACTCCTAGGTAATATAATCAAATATGTAATCTTATTTACATAAGTTCCAATAAACATTACATACTCACTAACCATAACAAATGGCTATGGATATCCAACAAAAACCAAAGTATGAAACACAATTCAGAATGACAGTACAACGAAAACCGAACTAATCAAAATCTGGTAAAAATCTTCGTGAAAATTCTCTGAAGTTGTTAGAAAGACAACTGTGGAGGCGCATCTCGTCTGGAGAGAAATCTCTAGTTCCATGTCACACAAATATATAACTTTTTCAGTGAATTTTCTGCTGCATTCTTCATAGTAAAGATCTCATAACTGCAAATAAACAAAATCAGATTTACACACTCATTAGTAACCATATATAAACAATATTTATATCATAAACAACAACGTAGTGACCAACAAATAAGAGCATACTAACCAAAACATAATATAACAATTATACAGTAGCCAAAACAGACTATAACAAATAACCAACATCCCACATTGACTTCACAATAATAGTTATCATATCATAATATAACATTAACCATACCATAATAAAGCAGTAACCAAAAAGTTATATTATATAATCTAATGGTAACCAAAATATAAACAACATGTAGCACAAACCATTTTATGTAGTAAACAAACAATTATATATAATATTAACCAAAACATAATTTAATTTAAAGGTCACCAAAACAAAAATATGTATACCAAAAAGTATACTAAAGAAGTAACCAAATAGTTATATGATGGTAACCAAACCATGTTTTAATGGTAACCAAAACATAAACAACATGTCGACCAAATCTAGTTTAGTCAACCAATGTATACTAAGCATATACATTGTAACCAAAATAACATATAAAAGTAACCAAAATCCCAATTGTGGAAAAAAGAATGGTATCCAAATCATAAGCTAACAGTAACAAAAAATATACTCATGAAGTAACCAAACAATTATATGTTAGTAACCAAAACATATATTAATGGTAACCAATACATAAACAACAATGTGTGTGCCAGGAACCCTAGTAATATATAAATAAACACGTAAATGAACTACAATCAACAAACTAAAAAATTATACACAAATTCTGTAAACACTTTCAATTGCATTATGCTGCAAAAACAAGGAAAATAAATAAAGCAAAACAAAATTCAATTTAATGCTTATACCTGTTTTTGGAGAAACTCAATTAAAGGTACTGTATAAACTAAACCAAAATGGATATATTACTTTTTTTCAACTTTAATTTCCTTCATAATCTGGGTAACCAAAAACAAAGGAACTCCAATGCTCTGGCGCAAAAAATAATAATTATAAACAATATAGTACAACACAATCAACCTGAAACGAAGATGATTTGGAAAAATTGCAAATGAAATTACTCGAACCCCCAAATCGGAAGAAATTGAAGAGAAATGACTAATATGGCATATAACAAAAGATCAACTGAATTAGTAACGAGTAACGATCACGAAAATGTAGAATAAATCACCGGAAACGATCAATAGAGATGAAGAACGCACGAACAGAAGAGATAAACAAGGGTTTCAGTAGGCAGAACAAGGGTTTGTAACTGAAGAGTCCCAGTCAAATGATATATGTGGTTATCACGCTTTTAAAAAAAAACCAACCCAATTTTAAGATGGACACTAATTTGCCATGTCAACCCATTAATATTGATCCTTTAATTTAAGGACTCCTAATTGTATTAGTATTGTAAATATATATGATGAAATGTCATATTTTTGTAATTATTTTATGAATGTATGATTTTTGTAATTAGTTTTAAAAATGTACTATAATATATGTAATTGTTCCTACTTTATCTTGAGGTATTGCTCTTCTGAAAATTTGTTCTTGGCAACTTTACGTACAATGCACAATCCAACACAGATGCCATTGATTATTCAAAAACGTTCGACTCAGATTACCATTAGAAAAAAGAAATACAATTTCATGGGAAAACACATGAATGATAATGGTGTCGGAACTACCAACCAACTAAAAGGAGTACAACATTAGCAGTTGGAACAAATCCAGGAATTTGTCAAGCGAGAATACTAAATACAAAGAGCCATTACATGCCCAAGTATTACAAATCCATAATGTTTTAAATAGATACGAATACAGATCCAGATCCAGATCCTGATTCTATCCTTCTTGACAGCTTGTCATCCTTCTCCTTGGGCATGAAAACCAATAATCTTAGTTTAGTTTAAAGGCTGATGGGAGAGTCAAAGGTGTGGATGATGTATGTTAGCACCAGAGCCAGTAACATCAGCACATAGGCAATGCCCCGGTCAATTGCTGTCCCTGGAAATGAAATTGTTCTGTTGTTATTACCTCACACAAAAATTGAATTCAGGTGGAATTAACATTGGTCTAGAGGTGACCAGGAATTTTAGTAAAATAAAATAAAATACAATAATTTATAGCATTTCTCTAAACTAAAATGTTAAGAACTTGGACATTTTGAATAAGAAAATAGATGTGCAGGGTAGATGAATTGCTTTTGTGTCGGGTAATATATATATATATATATATATATATATATATATATATATATATATATATATATATATAAATAAAATTTTGTGTATATTGGGGAACATGTTGATATGAAATAGCCCTTCTGTATTTCCTAAACTCACACATCATGATTGAACAAATACCACTATGCTAAAAATGATAATAAAAATCCACAAACCTATATACAACTAAAGTTTACAAAGCCTTCAGGCATGTACATAACTTATTCTGATTTTTTCATGAAAAAACAGGAAACAAGAAACGAATTAGATAGCTTCACGTATGGTGGAAAGATTCTTAATCATCAAGATGAATGGTAATTGCTAATCTTCGAAACACGGCTAGAAACATAACAAAGGACATACTCCCTTCTATACTTTTTTACGCATGTTAAGATTATCAAAATATAATGTCAGTTTGTTGTTTAACGACAAACATAAATATCATAAGAAAATCATATGCAACTCACAGTTTGGGCAGGAGTATAAGAAATCGGAGTTTGTTCACAAATAAAATAACAACTACAAAAGATATTTCTATAACTAGTGAACTCATCTATATGTTATGATTTGATTACTTTGCAACTCCCGGATTAACTTTTTTGAGCGATTTAGCTGTCCACCCTGCCAATGAGAAGATGAAGAAAGGAACTAGCTTTGTTCCTTTAAATTTTTCCATGGGAAGGTTCTTATGGAAACATGACCCCATAATATAAACCAAACAAATTATATTCATACTCACCTTCCTTTTCTATTTCAACAATTGATCAATACATATTTGAAGAAGAAGAGGTATTGGATGACAATGCGTCATGCACTTGTAGAGGAAGAAAACAACTTTTATACAAAACACAATGAATTGTGAATTTTCAAACAGAAATTACTTGCTAAATTCCGATTTAGACTAATTTATGCCAAATCATTCAACAAACCATAGATAGAAAGATAGATACATAATGCATACAAAAGCAGAAAGGAGGATTCTGATTTGGTTAATGAACATTTAATCACATTCAACCTAAAACGAATGCAATTTTACATTTTGCCAACAGAATAATATGGTAGAAGTATCTTGTTACAATACTAATCATTAATCAAGGGGAAAAATTAACACGAAAAAATCGAAACTTTATGTCAAATTCCCTTTAAGCGCATTTTCTCAACAACAAACCAAATTAGTAAATACTATTACTTGCATTTCCTCAACAACAAAAGAAAAATGTGAAGAATCAATACAACAACTCACCATCACTGGTCGGTGCCGGGACTGGAGGAACAGCCTGACCCTGAACCGCCGGCAAATAGATGGCGAAAACGAGAGCAAATGTGGCAATAACACCAAATGAAAACTTGTTAGAAATCTCCATTTTCTCTTTCTGAAATCAGCTTTAATTTCTCTCTCTGCGACGACTCGGAGAATTAAGCTCAAGAGAGCCGCGCAGAGAGAGAAAAAGATAGATATACAAGTTTTAGAGAGAGAAAGCGCAATGCTACAACTTTTAAAACATCTAATTACACTACTTTTTCTTGGGATTCTTCGGGTTTGAGTTTGTGAGAGGGGAGGAAGAAAAGGATTGGGGAAAGAGAGAACCGGGAAAGACGGTGACCGGTTAAGGAGAAATGTGGGGTCCACCTAGCTTGTCTCGGCTCCTGCCAGTCTGCCACCTCGGTCAATATTCACCACCACACATGTGACGTTCCGGCCCAGTTTGCTCCCCCAAGTTAGCGCCTTATTCAGCGGTTTGGATTTTTACAGGTGGGCCTAATCATGTCTTGTTATTTGGAACTAATATCGAATTCCATGACATGCTTAAATAAAATACAAATAATTATTTTTTAAATTATCATAACTAAATAAATCTACACCTTATTCAAATATTTAGCTTAGGTGCATAAGACATTGAGATTCATTCTTGCAAAAAGTAAGAATGTTAAATTTCAGTTGAATATAGTAAAAATATATTTAATTTGATAAATGATTGAATGAACTTAAAAAATAGAATCCAATAATAATTATTTAAATAAATATATTTTTATTTAATAATTACAACTATCTTTTTAAAATTCTAATTAAATATTTATCTTATATTTAATGTATATATAACGGAGAGGATTTCGGATTGGTCCGGATCAGTCAAGAATCGGCCTGTTAATATAATAAACCATTGGTTGGTGATCTTGTTAATAATATATGCATATGCATAAAAAATCATTTGTGGGAAAAAATATAATCTAAATAATAACATAACTTAATGTAAAAATATGATCCGACAGACCCGTGAATTTTTACAAAATGGGCTTTCTTCAAGGGTTTTTTTAAGGCCCATCAGCCGGTCTTTTTCGAGGTTATAAAATCCGTTCCTTCCTCTCCCTCAAACGCTACAAACGAGTTAGATTTCTTCAAAAAAACGTTTCAATGGCGGAGATTTTGGTGAGCTCCATAACGGAACTTAAGAAAAAGGAGAAAAACAAAAAGAAAGCCAAATCCGGAGGTTTCGAGTCGATGAATTTGAGCCTCAATGTTTTCAGAGGAGTGAAGCGCAAGGGCTTCAGAGTCCCCACTCCGATACAGCGCAAAACTATACCTCTAATTCTCTCCGGAGCTGATGTCGTCGCCATGGCGCGAACCGGATCCGGTAAAACGGCTGCTTTTGTCGTCCCCATGCTCGAGAAGCTGAAGCAGCGTGTGTCTCAGGGTGGCGTTAGGGCTCTCATCTTGTCCCCCACCCGAGAAGTGGCCCTTCAGATCCTCAAAGACACTAAAGATCTCGGTCGATTTACAGGTAAAAAATTTATCACTTGGCACACTATCCTCTATACCACTGTACTATATATATTAACCTTGTGGTTGTGTGATTCAGTTTCTAAATTTTCAAGGCAACTGCAGTATATTGTGTAATGATGTATGTTGGTTGCACTCCCCTTTATGCATGGGTGGGAGGCCGGGGGTACAATTGTCACGATCTTGAAACCAAAAGCTCATAGCATCAACTTTTTTTGAGGGTCAAAATATATTAGTAAATTTTTTTTTTTTATTGACGTTTGAAGTGCATCTTTCGTTTGTATGACTGAGAGGAGGCAATTGTATTATGTGTGTTTGCATAGTTTGAAAACGTCTCAAAATTTGTTCGTTTTCAATTGTTAAAAAATAACTGTCTCCCATTTTATTACGCAAGTCAGTCTTGACAATTTTTATTGTAGAGAATACTCTTTCAACAGTTGCAACTGTAAAACCAAAGCCAACTCGATCAATCGATATACCAATGTAAACGTCATATTTCTTCTTGTTTCAATCAGCTTCTTAGCAAGACTTCCCAAACCCAAACCCAAACCCAAACCCAAATCTTCAATCCCAAAAAATTGACTATCACATCGCATATCATAAATGTAAATTTTAAGTTATCATGCGATCAGTAATGAGAAGTCTTTTAGATAAAGCTCAGCAAGATGGAGCAACTTAGTTTTGTCAAATTTAGAGAACGAATCCCTTGGATCAAGGCATGATATGCATTAAAGTAACTCTGTGCTTGCTTCTGAAAAACGATTGTTCATCTCTTGAACAATTGAATCTACAACCTATATTGTAATAATGAAAAATCAACAAAAAAGATAAATTCTTAGATAGGAATAATGAAAAAAAAATTATAGAGATTATACCTGACAAAAAATCTCAACACAATAATGATGAAAATTAGTAATAATTTGTCCATGACGCCTGCTACGACTGCGGGATCTCATGTTGTCTTCCATATTAATTATTGGGATCATGTTCTTCTCACAAAATATATTGACTTCCTTCAAAAAATTTTCCCATTCCGCCTCCCTAAAATCTTGTAGTCGAGCTTGCATTATCCCAATCAATCTCACAACATGTACAATGTTTTGATCTTTTTGTTGCAAGGCAAGTGAAATCATTTGTGATTCCCAATAAATATTTCACCTAGTGCATCACAAATACAAATTCATAATTCTCCATTTTATCAATTAAACTTATGGTTGTACCGCTATTATTATCAGAAGCACCATCATCATGCACATTTTCAAGCACTTGTAATATATGTTTATATAAAAAGTATATAAACATATATACTTAGTCGGTACTATAATATATGTTTATATAAAAAGTATATAAACATACTTAGCTTAATGAAAAATCCTCTTCAGTGTTGGTGCACAAATCGCTGCAGGTTGGTTGGCTTATTAGTCGGTACACGCAGGACAATTAACTTATATATGTTTATATAAAAAGTGTGATATTATTTTTAGTTTGGAATTTTCTTGTAATTTAAATGCAATAAAGTTTGCTTTTATATAAGTTTTTTGGTTGAATCAACAATTAGATTGTTCTAAAATTATTTATTAAAATGTGATGTTTAGCATCCAATATAGCTAAAATATTAATTTTAGTTGAAATAGATGCTGAAAAAAAGAAATATTTGGGTATGTTAAATTTAGTGTATCGGTACATAAAAGTACCATGTGTGGATATGCAAGTACCAATACATAGTTCATTATGTAGTATCTGATAACTCTGATCCTCTAACTGTAAAATAGGGCCCCTATTTAAATTCACAATTTACTTTCTGGCCACCTGTGTATCATTACCACCATTGCTACTTCAAGGATTCGGTTCCTCCATTTGACGGTAAATGGACAACTCTCTCTATTTATTTATGAGTAACAATTTTGATTAAATTGTTGGTAAAACTCAAACCTTTTGCGATAGGGCCGTCACTAATTGTTAACTTTTAACTAATGGCAGTGTCACTAATTATCAGCTTTTACTGATGAGGTTGTATGTATTTTTCAAATTTTGTCACTAAAACAGTTAACAGAGGCTCTCCATTTACCCCATAAATGGATAGGATCTTAATCCCTTTTACAACTTCATTGTGGATTAACTTTAGGCTATGTTTGGCGCATGTGAAAGTGAGCCAACGTTAGGCTATGTTTGACACATCTGAAAGTGAGCTGGGTAATGGGCATCTCATTCTCATTCCCTCAATAATACCGGAGTTTAGAGCCTTCTTTATGAAAAAATTGTATATGAGAATCTCTTTCCTTGTAATACAATATACCCATATATTGTGGGCAGAGCCGGTCTTACGTTTTCTAAGGTCCAGGGCAAAAATTTTCAAGTGTGTCCCTTTATACAAATTAAATTAAAAAATAAATAAATTATCAACTAATTTTTTTTATTAAAATTATAAGAATTTACAAAAGATAAGGAATAACACTTTCACATGTACCTACAAAAAAAATATCAATGAAATCGGTAAAACTAATGAAATACTCACTGTAGTTGACAAATTTTTCTGATTACATAATTGAACTTTTAATTTTACAAATTATTACCCCACTAAACTAATTATTATTTTGAAATTGGGTTATTCCGTTAAAAAAAATAATCGGACATTAATTTTTTATGTACAAAACTAATGAATTACCCACTGTAATTTGCACATTTTACTGATTACACCATTGAACTTTTAATTTTTCAAATTACCCCGTTAAATTAATTAAAAAAAGATTATTTTAATATTTTTAAAAATAATTATTATTTTTAGTAAAAAATATTAGAAACTTTAATTTTTTCCCCATAAAATGAGTAAAGTTTCATAAAATATAGATAAAAAATTAACGTCCGTTTATTTTTTTTAAACGGAATGACCCAATTTCAAAATAATAATTAGTTTAGTGGTGTAATTTGAAAAATTAAAAGTTCAATGATATAATTAGTAAAACCCACCAACTACAGTGAGTATTATTTAGTTTTGCCCAATGAAATCTAAACCAGAAAACATCATTTAAAATGTTTCTTTTTGCACTTTTAGATGCAAAATCATCAATTATACTATCATATTTAATATTTTCTAACATTATTTTTAATGCATAATATCGTTAATCTTTTTATTATTATTTTTTTTATACACATAAATACACAAGTTTATAAAAAAATTTGGGCCCCCTCAACTATGGGCCGTGGGCGGTGGCCCTTGCTCAGGGCCGGCTCTGATTGTGGGATTGAGAATTCTAGGGAATTAGTTGCTATATATTCCCATATATTCCTGGGGAATGTGTTGCCATACAAAAATTAAATTCATAATTAGTTTTTAATACAGTTTTATTCTCTAATATATTTGACTCTCGTCTCTCTAATTTTTGTTCTTTCTCTCCCTAATTTTTTATTCACTTTTTCTTTCTAATTTTTTATGCACTCTCTGTACATTTTTTATTCACATTTTCTTTCTATTTTTTCCTCTCCCAAATTTTTTTCCTCTAGTCTAACTTTATCGCTCTAAAACTTTTTTTTTGCTTTCTATCTTTAATTTGTTTATTCACTATTTATCTCTAAATTTTTATTTATTCTCTCTCTAATTATTTTGCCCTGATTATTTTTATCTAACTTCCCCCTCTAGATACTCTCAATTTTTTTTATTCAATTTGCATATCTTAAAATTTTTACTTGCGTTCACTCTCTAAATATTTATTAGTTAGCTTTCTCTTTTAAACTTTTTATCTCTTCCCCCACTTTCTCTTTTCAAATTTTTTAATATAATTATCTGTCATTTTTTTTATTTGATAAGTAAAAATGCATTGAAGCTGCCCAGACGAGGTGAAACCGAGTACACACGACATACACATGAAACATCGGAAACAACAAAAAGCACAATGGTCACAATTAAAGTATACTCTTTACCAATTTTTACCAAATTTGTACTAGGGCTTGGACTAATAGTTTAATCCCATTGTCTAGTAAGTAGTAACTCGTACCAAACAAGCCAAAAAGAACTAATAAACATCAGTGCATTCTCTTTAAACTAAAGAAGCGTCATCTATCTATAGGATTCATTTCTATATGCAAATGAAGTTGTAGCTAAACCACACCGAAGCAATGCACAAAGACTACTGAAAAAATCATTCAAAGACTAAGCTATTACAAGGGTGAAAATCGAATCGAGTAGTTTGATACTCGAATAAGGATCGAATTGAAAAAATTTACTAGTTAGTCTCAAATATGTAGAGTAAATGTGTTAAATCCAAAGCAATTTTAATACTCAATTTTAAAAACAAGTTGAATTTGAGCATCCTCGCTTGTCTAATGTTTTGAACCATTTTTTCTTCTGCGATCCCTAATGGAACCATACTCAATGGTCCTTATTCTTTTAAGGGATCAAGCAATAATAGTTTCAAATACGATTTTAAATTTTTTGCGATACATTGTTACATTTGATTTCTACTTGAACTATACTCTATGATTCTTACTTGTTCAATTTATATTTAAAATTTTTAATATGCCAAATGAGATGGATCATATCAACTTTGAGATTATTCAAGCTCATACTCGCTAAAAATCTCACAAGTAAGGCTGTAAAATGAGCAAACAGTTCGGGCTCGATTCATACTCGCTCGACTAAAATTTTGATTTGAGTCCGACTCGAAATATAAATGATTCAAATATGAACAAAATTTAAAATTTAATAAATTATTCGAACCTTTTCAAATTACAATTTTCTATTAGTATTCGGATCATATTCGTTGAAAAAGTTTAAACTGCTCGGGCTTGATTAAAGACCGTGTTCGACTCGGCAACTAAACGAGCTTCAATAAAGCCTTATTTTATACGCCATAAATTTTGTGAACCAAATTTGAGCAACTCAATATTCAGTTTGACTCGGTTCATTTACACCCTTACTCATAAGTAACTCGAAACTTAAACAAGTCAAGTCGAGCTTGAGTGAATAACGAGCTTAGTCGAATCTGGATGACAAAACAACATTGAAGCTCTAATCCGAGTCGAATTTGAGCCAAACAGAAAAATACAAGCCGAATTTGAGTATGGGGGTGTTCGAGCTAATAAGACTCATGTACCCTTGATGTAGGATGATAAAATTTGAATAAATTTTGTATGCTGTACAATTGGGCTATTAATAAAAAGACTGAAATGACTAAAATAACCTAACAATTACGTCAACCCAATTAATTTTAAATCCATAATAAAACTCATAAAATAAAAATATTTGGACAGAAAGGAATGCTAGGATATTTGATAATTCTCAGCTTTCTATTCCTCTTCTTTGGGACATAATCTCCTTTTTTAGCATCTTTGTGGGCTTCGACTATGGGACTACTTTTAAAGGAGTGGCTATTTGTGATTTTCATAAAGATCGGAGGGCAGTGTTTTATTAGCTTATAATTCTTTTTTCTTGTATTTATTTAGAGGGCTGCTAGGCCTTTTTTTATGTACTCTCTCTTCCTTGTAATAAAATCTCTTTACTAATTTTTTTTTTGAATTCCTTCAACCCCGACAACTCTCTTTCTATACTACTTCCTCTGTCCCATATCAAGTGTCCTAATTTCCTTTTTGGGTTGCGTCATAATATAGATAATTATCAAGTAGTTGATAGTGGAAGTTATTTAGTTGTTAGAAGAAGTTATCTATATCTAAGTAGCAATTACTAATAGTAATATTTTAACTATTTATAATAGCAGTTAGCATGGCTGCATTTCGGATAATCTCTAATTTCCTCTCTATTCTTCTTTTCTTTCTCTAAATTTCTATATATTTCTCTGATCTCGTCTCACTTGTTCATGTTCTTCTCCACTTCATCAATTAAATTCAATTATATAAAGCAAATCATAATTTTAATTTGTGAGAGGTGGTTCCAAAATAAATAATCACTTTTCTTTTTGACATTACAAATCACTTTTTTAATTATTCTTCCTACATTACCCTTAATTACTTTGTCAATTTTTCGTTGAAAATATCAAAGAAATTAAAATGTTAATAAAATCATACTAATTAGCATATCACATAGTAGGCTAGTAGCTAATGCAATAAATGAATTGAGTATCAGAGGAGATGAAAGAGAGAAATATGCAAAATTAATTAAGGGAAGGGAAGGGAAGGGATAATCATTACTAAAATTGATGTATGTTTAGAAAGCATAAAAGGGTAATTTGGGAACAAATATTATCTTAATTAGTATGTAAAATGTAAATAGAAAGTTTAATATGGGACGGATGGATTTGTAGATTTAGACTTTTAATTGTATGTTCTCCCCTATTTGAGCAAGCCCGAAGCCTGAGTTAGACATTAGGGCTGAACTTGGGCTTCAATTTTTCCAGTCCATTTGAGGTCTGAGTTCAGCCCGAAGCGATCTAGATATTAGGGTATCTGTTACACTTGCATGGACACTTCATTTATCAAGAATACCCGTGTCTAGCGGACCCATGCCCGTACACTTCAAAATAGGGAGATATAGTGAAAAATGTTCTAAAAATTGGCAAGTCCAATGTCGGACACATCTAAGTATCCTATTTGGGATTCCGAGTCCATGTAACATAGATTAAGGCCAAGTTTGGACAACTTGTAATTTAGTTTCTTCCACGGCTTTGAATCTTTTGGGGAGTTTATTGCTTCTTTAGTCTTTACTATCTATTATAAATCTTAAAGGGGATGTGATTTAACTTTTTTTTTGGGCAAATAATAGGGCATATAAATCTTTGGAAGGAACCTAGTGATTTAATTGCTTTTCTGTTTTCAAACTTTTTGAAGGAGCCTAGTGATGTTTTCTTCTATTGATGCAGATCTTCGTATTAGTTTAATAGTTGGTGGTGAAGGCATGGAATACCAGTTTGAAGAATTGTCTCATAACCCTGATATCATTATTGCAACACCTGGACGGCTTTTGCATCTTTTGTCTGAGATTGATGATATGTCATTGCACTCTGTGGAGTATGTAGTTTTTGATGAAGCTGATAGTCTCTTTAACCAGGGTTTTGCCAAGCAGTTGCACGAGATCTTGAACCAGCTGAGTGAGAACCGCCAAACCTTACTATTTGGTGCAACCTTACCACGTGCCCTCGCTGAGTTTGTCAATGCTGGTCTGCGGGATCCTCAGATTACACGAATTGATTTGGAGACCAAGATAAGCCCCGACTTGAAGCTTGAATTTTTCACCTTAAAGAATGAGGAAAAATATGCTGCTTTGATGTATTTGATTAGGGAACAAATCAGATCTGACCATCAGACATTGATTTTTGTTTCGACAAGATATCATGTCGAGTTCCTTAACCATCTGTTTAGAGAAGAGGGAATTGTGCCTTCAGTTTGTTATGGTAAAATGGATCAAGATGCTCGCAAGGCTCATGTATCAAGGTTTAGAGCAAGGAAGACTATGTTAATGATTGTGACAGACGTTGCAGCTAGGGGAATTGACATACCGTTGCTTGATAATGTTATCAATTTTGACTTCCCCTGTGGTCCTAAGCTTTTTGTCCACCGAGTAGGGCGTGTTGCTAGGGCTGGTCGACCTGGTTCTGCATTCTCTTTTGTTACATCTCAAGATATGCCTAGTTTTCTGGATCTTCATCTATTTCTCTCTAGACCAATTAGTGCTGCACCCACTGAGGATGAGTTTTTGCAAGATGTTTGTGGTGTCAAGTCAAAAATTGATAATGCAATTTCAAATGGAGAAACTGTCTACGGGCATTTGCCCCAAACAGTTATTGATCTTTATTCAGATAGAATTCAAGAAATCATTGATTTGTCAGTGGAACTGAAATCTATGCAGCAATGCTGTGGTAAAGCATTCCGAAGGTATCTAAAGAGCAAAGAAAATCAATCTAAAGAGTCCATCAGAAGAGCGAAAAAATTACCTTGCGAAGGGTTACATCCAATGTTCAAGAATCATCTTGGTGGCTATGAGTTAAAAGCACTGGCCTTTTCTGAGTGTTTGAAAGCATACAGGTAATTTGTATGTCATTGTTTTTAAAGGTCTTTATAAGAAATTTAAATTTCATTTTCATTTGTCTTCTTTACCAGATGCTATTTGATGGATGAATTATTATTCTGTTCTACTACAACATACACTTTTTATAAATCATACGGATATTCTGAATTCGTGGATAAATGAAATAGTATTGGAGGCTTTGTAAAAGTTAAGGATATTCTGATTTCGCGGATAAATTAATTAGTTTGATAGGTATCGTAAACTGTAGTTCGATAAGGGCAGAAGGAAATCACATGAATGAACTCTAGAGTGTTGGAAGGTTGTGGGAACTAAAGGTTTAATAACATACGAGGAGAGGAATAAATTAAACTCTAAAGTACTTGTAAAATAAAATGCTCTCAAGTGCTAGCATTATAGAGCAGTCACCTTTATAAATGGTGTCAAATGTCTCATATTACAAGGAAATGGATTGAATGACTCTAGGAAGATCTCAATGCCATCGAATACAAAATTGATTTCGAATATTTTGTGAGAATATATGAGTGATGCTTGCTCTTTTTGCTTTTATTGAAACATTATGGTATGTCAAAAGAAATTGAGAGCTTTTACCAACCATATGCACGAGCAAAGAGCTAAGTGCTTGTTAATTTCTTATTGTTTTCAGAAAAATATGAGAATTCTTTTCAGCCATAATGACACTTCTATCTCTCCAAGTTGCCACCCGCAATGTTTCGTTCATCCCTAAAGTTCATTTTTTGCCAATTGGGTCTTTAAATTGGTAAATTGGCGTCAATTCTGTTTCTTTGGCCAAATTTTACCCAAATTGAGGCATGTGCTTAGTTTGTGCAAATATAATATGTAACTGATTTACGACATCACGAGAGCCTAAATAAACCAATGGGAAAGATCATGATGTAGAGAGGCCTTGTGAAAGAAGTTAAAAGAAGTTGAAACTGTGTAACCTGCATTTAACAAGGTTGAGAACTTCATTGGCTAAAGTTCTATCTTGGTCTCTTTCTTACCAATAGCTGAAAACTAAAGAAAGATAGACATGGTAAAGAAAGGTTTTAACAGAAGAAAGTATATAGTATTTGTATTTATAATACTCCCTCCTTTCCATATTAAACGTTTTAATTTACTTTTTGGGATGTCCCAAAATAAATATCGCACGTCTATAATTGTCAATATTTCTGTCAAATCTTTCCAACAATGCCCTTAAAATATTTGGAATAATAAAAAGATTTATGGAGTATTGTACATAGGAAATTTATACTATAAATGTATTCTCCCTCGTTTCTTTTTTATTCTCATACTAGAGACGTGAGTTTATTAAGATAGAGAAAGTGTATGAGAGAGAAATTAATTAAAGAGATACTCATTAAAGCCATATAAAGTTGTAATTGGTCAAAATGAATTTACCACATTAATGATAATGTAAAAATGTATAAACGAACGAGTAAGTTGGGAAAAAAAATTATTTCTTAATCAGGGTGTAAAGCACAATTAGGATATTCAATATAGAATGGAAGGAGTATATATTTTGGTGGGGCTGGTCACACTCTCAAATTATATTTTAGATTTGATGCTTCCATTGCTTGTGGATTGTGTTTCCCTTTATGTGACTTTGGTTATGCTATATGATACTTTCATGTATTACACATTTGGTTTTAGGGGTACTCTTAGGTACATAAAACCATTTTGGGTTGGGCAGGGGTGTTTAGTTTCCTCCACTTTCTGTTCCTTTTATCATTTAATCTTATGTACACTTCACATTTATGCTGATGTATGTTAGACCCAAGAAGACCATATTAGAAGTAGAAGGTGAAGCAGCTAATAAGTCAAAGAATCTACAAGTAAGTTTTTGACCTTGTGTCTTTTTTTTTATTTTTTTTGAGTGTATAATTTGTAACTGCATGCACTTAGTCCACATTATATTTTATTTTGCATTATTTTCTTTCTTTTGTAGACTGTAGTATTCTTCTGCATGCTCCACTTGTTAGCTTTAGTAGTGGGTACTATAATATTGTAGATATTTCTCTTGATTTTTTCCTATGATTTGTAGGACACTACAATCTGCATGTGATACCGTGTGCCACTAGTGTTGGTCATTACTCACGTGTAGTCACTTGTTTGTACACACCTTAGGGACGTGTCCCAACTTATTGAGCAAATAAGAGACCTAGAAGAAGGGACACCTCCAATGGTCTCGATAACTTAATTTGAGTCTCTAAAATCATGATACATCTAGAGAAATGACAAAATTACAATTGTTAAGACTAGAAAATATAAATATTCATATATGATGTTATAAATTTATAAAAATTGTACATATATCTTTCACGTGCTTTTGTCTTTCAAAAATGTAGCGTATCAGACACTCGACGTCCTTGTTCGTGTCTGTCCACTATTCATAGCTATTTTCACAATTGGAAAATGTAGGAATACTTGATAATATATATTTTACCAGATCTAGGTTCATAGTAATGCGCGTATTTACGATTTGTTGGCCAAGCTGGACTTTTTTTTTTCTTTGATAAGTGATGGACCTAGCTAGATATCGTCGTAACAGTACAATATTATGACAAAATATTGCACACCATATGAAAGGACATGACATTGTAGGGCCAAGGCAATTTTTTAAATCATTTCGAGTTCCACAGAATCGGATCACAGGATGGATCCTACTAAAGTGGGCGAAATGCAAAAAAGAGGACTCTCTCTTTTAAAATTTATTTTATTACAGGTAATAATTCTTACTACCCCAACCCCAGTAACCACCCATGGCATTCAAACCCTGCTCCTTGTGCATGGGAAACACACTTCAAACCTTGGGGTGGTGGTTGGGGGGTGGGGGGGTGGGGTGGGGGTGGGGGTGGAGATTTTTATGATAAGATAATTTAGTTCAAAGGGTGTATCATCTCTCACATGAAGGTTGTTTCAACTCGTATCTCCTTTCTGAAAGAAGATTGAGGTTTGAGTCTTCTGATTTTTATTTGGGGACTGTTTGATAAAACTGAATAAAAAATAATTGATGATTAAGTTCTTCAAAATGAGCTGAATAAAGTAGAGCTCTGACTGAAGTTGAAATTTGAATGAAATGATATTTGATAGTTAATAAATTAAAACATCTGAATGACAATACTTTCCTAATTTAACAATCTAAAATATTTTGAACAAATTTGTTTGATAGTTATAAATGTAGATTATTTTTTATTAGAATGCTACTAAATGTTTTAGACATTTGTTACTATAACATTTTCAATTATGCGGAGTACATTAATTTCGAATAAAATATAATAGGTTTTTTATGTACATTATTTTCAAAATAAACATTTACTTAACTTTATAGTGAATTATGAATAAAACTTAAAGCTAACAATAAAATATTGTACGTGCAATATATAAACAATAAATTTTGAGATAAATGAAAAAAGTGGGTGACAATATACATATGTGTGTGTTTAATATGCATAGCATTGCATATTAAACAGATAAGAGTGAAAACTTGATGAAAGTTACTCCATATGTTGGACTTAATAAAAGGAGTAGTACACAATATTATTTGTGTAAAAAGCATTAAGCAGGTAGTCTTGTTGAAAAACTGAGGCTATTGATGCTTATCGAATAAGCTCCATTTTCTCCAGTTTAGTGCATTTGATAAAACCTTTGGCATTCTAAGTAGGTGACCGAAAAATTATTTCCTATTAAGTGATCAGTAAGTGTTATCAAACATCCCCTAATCTATCTAAGAGACTTATTCTCACCATTCAGTATCAGATCCACCATCATTAACTTGACCATTGTTGCTTGAATAATTCACATGAACCTCATCATCACCATCAACATTTCTTGCAATGCGAACTTCATTAGTCTTTACTCTAATCAGCGCAAAAAAATAAATACAAGTAAGAACATAAGATTTATGTATAAAACCAAATTGGCAAAAACCACAGGGCAGGAGGCAGGAGAATCCACTAAAACTGAATGTGAAAGTTACAATTAAAGGAGATAACGTCCAAACCCTAAATTATCTAATAAAGTTACAAAGATTGAATATCCTTGTAAATAGGATTTATAAGAAATTATCTAATAAAATGATATTTTTATGGATAATTTGTGTTTTATGTGACTTGGTTGTAATATGACCACAACACATTTTATATGAGCGTTTTTGAGTGTTTGAAGGGTAAATGTGGAAAATAATTTTTTTCCCGAGAAAAGACGTAAAAACATTATTAACGCTAAAAGCACAACTTCGTTTTTTCGACTTTTCGAATTACGACATAGCGTTTCTTCGGGAAATGGAGATCAGTGGCGAAACTAAATCGGTTTTCGGCTAACCGAACGGATTACGAGAACGTAACCGAAAAAGTTAACCTAACTAGATAAGAAACTGTTTAACTAACTAAGCCTAAGAATTTCAAGGCTTGGTTAAGATTTGGAAGACTTGGCTAGGTTTGAGCTAAGGGTTGAGCCTAGGGTTTGGATAGACTTGCAAACGGGCCGGGCCATAGTCGGGCCGGTCCAAAACACTCCAATTTTTGGTGGGCTGAAAAAGTGAAGCCCAAAGCCCGCGTTTTGACGGGCGGGCGGGCCTGGTCCACGGGCTTGTGCCGATTTTTGCTATGTCCAGGTTTGGATGACTTGACTAAGGTGAGTCATGCATTATCACTCACCATTTGTCCCCTCCACCTTGCATATTGTCGCCCACGTAAGGACCTAAAAGCCCCTCATCTAGACAAGTCATTAATTGGTTGTCTCCTCCATTAAGTGCATTTATTGAAGAAGTGATGATTGAGTGGCTTGAGTTAGTTTAATTGTTGTTTTATTAAGCTAACTCAAGGGGAGGATTAGTTTAAGTGAGTGGGCTTAGTTAGTTTAATTGTGTTTAGAGAGAAAGCAAGAGCAAGAGCTAAAAAGCTTGATAAAGAGAGGGCCGTATTTAGGAGTCAACCTCGTTAAACTACCTTAAGTATGCATGTTAAGTTAGCGAATAACTAAAATGTAAGCCTAAGCGTGAGGATGAAAAGACTATAGTAGTGGACTGTAAACGGACCTTTGTATATGGTTGTCTGTGTGTTGTTGATTCCTAGATAAGTAAGTTACGAAGAAGTTCCAAGTGGAACGGGGGGTAAAATACATTATAACGAAGTTATGGCGAAATTTTCCCTAGAAGGTGTTAAGTATGGAAAACCTTAGCTTGGTATCTTTTCGGGCCAAGTTTACGGGTAGTTAGCGCTTCTGAAAAGTTCTTTCTTTTCGGGGGGTTTGTAGATGGTTGAAAACGTGAGCCGTAAGCTTAAGAACGAGCTCAATCCGACTTCGGATGAGCGAGTTGCAGTGGCGGAACCAGAACATATATTAAGGGGGGGGGCAAAATACATCAATAAAAAAAATTATTTATTGACGCTTGCAGAGCTTTTTTCTGTTGTACGAGTGAGAGCAGGCAACTGTATCCTGCGAGTCTGCATAGTTTGAAAACGTCTCAAAATTTGTTCGTTTTCAATTGTTAAAAAATATCCTTCTCAATATAAACTACTAGACTGTCATTCATCCACTCGTCTCCCATTTTGTTACGCAAATCAGTCTTGACAATTTTCATCGCAGAGAATACTCTTTCAACAGTAGCAGTTGCAACTGATAAAACCAAAGCCAACTCAATCAATCGATATATCAATGTAAAAGTCATATGTCTTCTTGTTTCAATCAACTTCTTAGCAAGACTTCCCAAACCCAAATTTTCGATCCCAAGAAATTGACTATCGCATCGCATATCATAAATGTAATTTTCAAGTTGATCCCTAAGTATCATGCGATCAGTCAATGAGAAGTCTTCTGGATAAAACTCAGCAAGACGGAGTAATTTATTTTTGTCAAATTGAGAGAACGAATCCCTTGGATCAAGGAATGATATGCATAAAAGTAACTATGTGCTTGCTTCTGAAAAACGATTGTTCATCTCTTGAACAATTGAATCAACAACCTACATTGTAATAATGAAAAATAAAAAAAAGATAAATTTTTAGATAGGAATAATGAAAAAAGAGTTAAAGAGATTATACCTGACAAAAAATCTCAACACGATAATGATGAAAATTAGTAATACTTTGTCCATTGCGCCTGCTACGACCGCGGGATCTCATGTTGTCTTCCATATTAATTATTGGGATCGCGTTTTCTCACAAAATATATTGACTTCCTTCAAAAAATTCTCCCATTCCGCCTCCCTAAAATTTTGTAGTTGAGCTTTCATTACCCCAATCAATCTCACAGCATGCACAATGTTTTGATCTTTTTGTTGCAAGGCAAGTGACAAATCATTTGTGATTCCCAATATATATTTCATCAAATGCATCACAAATACAAATTCATAATTCTCCATCTTATCAATCAAACTTATGGCTATACCGCTATTATCATCAGAAGCACCATCATCATGCACATTTTCAAGCACTTGTAATACGGAAGTCCACATAGACATAAGACGGATTATAGTTATGTAATGTGACCCCCAACGAGTATCTCCTGGCCGTCTTAAATTGATTTCTTGATTTTTTCCTTTACCACTAACTATTTCTCCCTTTTCCAAACACTCCACAATCCTATCATGTTCAAGCTGTCTAAGTTTATCTTTCCTTTTACATGATGCTCCAGCCACATTCACAATCATAGTAACATATTGAAAAAAATCACTCACAATACGGCTGCTCTTGGCAACAGCAACAACTAATTGGAGTTGGTGAGAAAAACAATGGACATACATTGCATATGGATTTTCTTTTAAAATAAGAGCCTTCAATCCATTGAACTCGCCTCGCATATTTGAAGCCCCATCATATCTTTGACCTCTCAACCTCGATAATGACAATTTATGCTTTGCAAATAATTCATCAATAGCATTCTTCAAAGAAATAGATGACGTGTCAGGCACATGTACCACACCAAGAAACCTTTCAATCACATCTCCATGGTTGTTTACATATCTCAAAACAACTCCCATTTGCTCCTTTATTGAAACATCACGAGACTCATCAACCATAATAGAAAATATTTTGTCCCCAATATCATTGATGATGACAAGTGTAGTTTCCACGGCACAAGCACTTGTTAGTTCTTTTTGAATTTTTGGAGAAGTCATTTGATTGTTTCTAGGAGCATTCTCATTAACTACCTTGCCTACCTCTTCATTTCGAAGGCTGTACCACTCAAAAAATTCAAGAAAATTTCCCTTATTTGATGAAGTCGATGACTCATCATGCCCACGAAAAGGCAAACCTTGCTTCAAAAGAAGGCGTGTGACATCCAAAGCCGCCGTTAAACGTGTGCGATAAGCAACCTCCATCTCTTTCCCTTGTGCTAGTAGTATATGTGACACACTCTGCCTTTGATTTTTAAAACCTTGAAGTTGTATTCTAGCATCATTATGAGCACTATTCGAAGCACCCACATGCTCTTGAAATCTTTCAATTGCTTTTTTCCAGTTGCTGAAACCTTTTTTTGTAAAAGCATCTATTTTGTTTGAATTGCCAAATAGATAGCAGCAAAAGCAAAAGGCCGCATCCTTGGAAATGCTATACTCCAACCAATCAAAATTTTTAAACCAAGCGGGCCGAAAGCTTCTCTTCACATTAGAAAATATTTTTTGGGGATAATTATGGGCAATTAGTTGACATGGACCTCTAGTCAAATACTCTTTTCGAACTTGATCTTTAATCACAATAGCAAAGTCTTCAATTGATTTACGTAACTCCGGATCACTAACAATATCATTCGAATTTAACTCCACACGTGAATTGTGAAAATCACCACTTGCTTCGGAATTTGGTATTTGATTATTAGAAGACTCAACAGTTCTTTGTCGCTTAATCAAGTATTTATCCATAATCTAGTATAAATGAAAACATTAATTACTAATCAATAATTTCATTAAATTAAACACTTGAAATAATATGAGATCAACACTTTAAACAAGACTTCCTAAATTAACAGAAAATCAATTTTAGATAAAATCAATTTTTAGGCTAAATTAAAATTAAAATTAGGCTAAATTAAAAGTAATTAGGCTAAATTAAAATTAATAGTACCAAATTTGAAAGACCCTAAATTTTAGGCTAAATTAAAAGTAAAAATTATTTAAATTACTCACCAAACTGTAAAGTACAGAGGGAAGAGATGAGGCCAGAGGCGGCGGCAGCAGCCAGCTGCCCAGCAGTGGAGACGACCAGAAGAGATGAGGCGAGCGGCGGCCGGCGAGCTGAAGTCTGAAGAGGGAACTGAAGACTGGAAGAGCCGAAGAAGGTGGGAGGTGGCAGTCTGTGAAGGCGCTGAAGAAATAAGGGGGAAAAGACGCACAGTAGTTAAAATAAGACCCAAAACCTAATAAAGAGTTTTTTTAAGTGAAACGACGTCATTTCACTGTAGTTTAAAAAAAAAGGAAGAAGATCTGAATCGGCTAATCGCAGACTGCAGTTGCCGTTCGCTGATGCCGGTGCCTCTACCCCCCCTCCCCCGCCCCTGCTCGGCTGCTCCCCCACCCTTGCCGGTGCCACCCTATTGGGGTCAGTTGCCCCCGTCCCCAGCCCCCGCCTAGTTCCGCCTCTGGCGAGTTGTGAAGTTTAGAAAGTTTGACGTTAAAATGTATCTGTGAAAAATGACACAGTTTTTGAGCCTGATTTCCCTACAAGTTAAAGAACCTTAAAAATTATTTCGTTCGAGGGATGTGTAGAGGATGTTACGAGCAAGAAATGACTCAAGAACGGACTCATTCTGATGATTTAGGATGATGAAGTTATGAAGCGTGAAGTAGAAGCGTTGAAATCGTTGGAAGCCGAAAAAATTAAAATTTTGATTCGGATTTTACCGTTTAGGCGTCGGACGCCAGAGTGTCAGTTAGTAAAATGGACATAATTTTTTCATACAAACTCTGATTTAGATAATTCAAAATGATCCGAAAAGCTAAGAAGTAGACCTAAAACTTTCATTTAGTAAGAATTGAGAGTTAAGGTTGGGATCAGTTTCGAAATTAAACCTCTATAGGGCTTGTTGTGTAATTGGGCACGAGGCGTGTCGATTCTTTCAGAACGTGACAAGCCATGTTTGGCAAGTATTTCCAAGTTCTCATCATTGGACTTTGGGAATATGGTCTAGGGGAATGTTAACAAAGGAATAATAGATGAATTGGGCGTATCAATCGTACACAATGGCGTATCGTTTGGGAGTTCGGATGAGACAAGTCGGGCGTGCAACGTTCGTCAATTGTTGACGAATTTAAAAAGTGTTCTGATTCTAATGAAACGAACATTATAAAACATGGAATAAAATTGATGTAAACCATGAGTGACGTTTATACGTGGCTAATTGGTATGTCTATGTGCACTAAATGTGTAAAACTTTCAAAAGGGGATTAACGTCAAGTTTTAAAGACTGTTAAGGCAAGTATCCTAACTTCATCCAATTTTTTATATTGAATGCTAGTTTTTTTTGAATCTTGTACAATTATTGGTATGTGCAAGTTTTCATACTATATTCTTATGATTATTCGTATGTATGATTCAAGTTATGCAATACTGAAATATTGCGTGAACTTGTACAAATCATTCGGTATTTGCATAAGTTGTTCCAGCTTTGCTATAATGCATATTGATAAGGTTTTTATGTGAGTTATGTTCTTATGAACCACTAGTATGTTGACTCAAGTTGCACAATACTTATATATTGTGTGAATTCCAGACTTATGCAAACTTTTTGTATTTGTATGTGTTCAAACTTTGTTATAATGCATTTTGATAATGTTGTTAAGTTTTGATATCCATGAACTGTTTAAGAGTTATGTTAATGCCAATTGTATCGGCTAGACACATGTTAAAACGTTTTATTTATTTGAATATAATTCTTTGAAACGTTATTGGGATTAAGTAGAGATGTTTAACCAAATTGTTTTTGGGTTTGGACTCTAGTATGAGAAGAACAAGTTTTGTTGGATTAACTCCGAACAAGTTTTGTTGGATTAACTCCGATTTACCCTGTCGGGTAGTGCCGACATACTCTGTCGGGTGACGGTAAAACGCAAAATAAGTCGTTCGACATGTAGTGTTGATCAATGTAGGGTACAAAGGGTTGATCACCCGACGTGCCCTTAAGCTTGGACGGTTTATAGCAGACTAGATGTTCAAACCCTTTTAAATGTATAAAAAGTTCAAGATCTTATGACCGCTTAGCTTGAAGCCTGTATGTCGTTTCAAAAATTGTTAAACGAGAAGGCTTGTGATGTTGTATGATTTGAAATGTCTTCGCAACTTTTGTTATGTTGCTGATGTTAGATATAGAGGGAATATTTGATTCTTGATTTTGTTGTTAATCAACTGCAAGTATTTTCTGAGCTATTGAATGATCACCCTTGCTTGAAATGATATATTTTTAGTAGAGACAGATCGACTTGAAGATTCGGGTAGCTATAAAGGAAATTAAAAAGATGAACGAGTAGAAGAACGATTACGAATTGTAATATTTAGAAGTACTATATTGTATTATATATTCAGTACAATATCATGTAATAAGAATTCAAGGTCTGAGAACCTGGGAGTTGTAAGAATATGTCAGTAATAGTTGGTAATTACATTCATATTGGTAAGATTTTACATGTGGATACATGTGAATGTATGTTGATGATTAATATCGTGTAGCACCATAAGGTACCCGAATTTGGGGGCGTAACCTAACTTATTAGTTGGGCTACAAAACTAAGAAGATAAAGATAGTGAGACCCAATGTTATATATATATATATAGGCGGGCCAAAAAGTGAATGGGTCCATACGGCATGCGCTACTAGGAGTGAGCAAAAAACGGATAAAACCGAACTATCAAACCGAACCGAATTTTTTTAACCGAATTATTTTGATTTTTTCGTTTTTTTCCCTTATTTCGGTTATATCCGATTTATTGCTTATTATTCAGTTTCGGTTTTGATTTTAAAAAACATATAATTCGGGTACCCGAATATCCGAATATTAATATTTAAAAAATAATAATTTTATTCTATTATCTAATATCTACGAGTATTTTACTTAATCACTTATTCAGTTACATCATTTTTTGCCCTAGCCGTCGCTCCCAGATCTGAGATCTCAAATCAATTCCTCAGCCTTTTCTTGCTTCTCGTTACATCATCTCCGGCCTCTGCCTCTCTCCGACTCAATCACTGCGATAATAACCCTTGTCGACGAAGTATTGAAGAAACAGACATAGAATTTATTAGAGGCGACGATGACGCAACAACAGTAGGCGATAAAAGAGGTTTATTGTCTGCCTCCAAAGAAACATCCTCTGGTAATATATCAACCTTTCTTAATGGCTTTGCCACAGGCTTCCAAATACTTGATGATATTTGCTTCTTGTTTCCAGATCTCACCTCTGAATCAGCCACAGTCATTGGCCTCACTTTAGAAGCCCCTGACATCAAAAGAAAACCCTCCTTTGAGTCTCCACAATCTTTTACCTCTAGCCTTCCAAATTCCCCATTTTCCACTTCTACCAGCCCTTTGAGTCATCAGTCATGTTGTTGATGTTGTTGCTACTGTAATTTGCTGTTGTATTTGTTGGCTTGTTGCTGATGTGTCATGATGTTTATGTTGGCATGTTGGATGTTGGTATGTTGCTGTTAATTGTTAAGTATTAAGTTACTTTGTAATCTGTTGTTGTATTCTTAATTTTAATTTTGAGCACATGTTCGGTTATTACCCGAATTACTGAATTGTACATTCGGTAATTCGGTATTCGGTAATTCGGTTAGTATTTCGGATAGTAGAATTAGCGATAGTTCGATTATAACCGAATAGCCATTTCGGTTCGGTTATTCGAATGATCACCCCTATGTGCTACCACCACCAAGTCTAACTAATCTTCTCTTTTGGGTCGCTGCAAAATATTATTCGGGTCAGGTCATGGATTGGATCACAACAAGAATTCCAAGCACAAATAATAGTTGTAGAGCCATAGGCATATAAAAGTGGCATGTAAGTAAATATTTCTTACCCCAGTGTGCGACAATGTTCAAAATAGCGGCTGCTATTGCTTCTTTTGCTCTTCTATATCGTCTCTCTTATATCGACATTTATACTAGGACTCCGTAATTGCTACCAGGTTATGTATATAATTTAATCAAATAAAAATAAGCACCTCAAGTTTCTTTATAATATTAATTATAAAACTAACTTTGGCACGTTAAATTCCACACTACACTTTCACTAGTAAGAAAAGGGAAAATAAGTACACCTATAAGAAACCTCCTAGACGCTGCCTACAAGGCTTAGGCGCTCAAAGCTTCCTTCACCACCTAGGCCTGCCTAACACTTTCTAGAACATTTGTGTGGTGTCGGAATAAGTTCAGGAGGGCTTCTCCATGTGGCCCATTGTAATTTATCTATCTCTTATCTGGATGTTAGGTGGTGTTTGATAAAAGTGAGCAATTAAGATTTGAATGATTAATATATCTTAATAAATTTTCCCTCTGAGTGAAATAACATCTGAACTTAAAAAGCTGTTTGGTAACTAAAAAGTATAAAACATCTTAATGACTTTTAAATTTAAAAATATCAATTTTAAAATTAAAAATATCTCAAATTGACTTTTCAAAACTCAATAATGATATTAAAATTTTGAATGGAGGGAGTACAATATTTATAGAGGCTCCATAGATTTAAAATTTTCATTAAGAGACAACTCTTAATGGTTTAAATATATATCTTCCTCTTACCGATTAAGAGACGATAAGAGGCAAACAAATTTTACCGAACAACTTTATCCTCTTACCGAATCGGAGCTGTTAAAAGGTATTAAGAGGTAAACAAACACTACCTTAGTGTATTTTTATGTATTTGATTTGTGTAGTTAATAACAAATTGTTGTGATAATTGCTTCTGCTCTGTTTGCTGTTGTTCATTGAGTTGATACTACAATATCAAACATTTTTTCATATGAAAAATCATGCACATCTATTTAAGTATTTGTTCTTACGTTATGGTGTCAATATCCTGACATTTTCAATTTTTTTGTGTAACTGACTTGCAATACATGTATATCATTTTCCTTTTGTCTTTGCTACATGGGTTATTACCTATATATATGTTCTTCTTTACATGTTTGCTATTGTGGATATATGTTTACTTTAAGGTTCTACGTAATGCTAAGAGGAAAAACAATTGCTCAATTTACTTTTGAATGGGTTGACTTTATTATTTTGTTATCCATTTGTTCACTTTACATTGACATGAAAGCGTATGTAGGGACGTACTAGTCATGGGCTTGATGTCATGAAGATGAAAAGAGCTAATCATGAGGAGATAATAAGTAAAGTGCATCAGCAGCGTTTGATTAATTGTTTGACAGAGGTAAACTTCCCAACATAGTATCCCTTGATAACACGGGATGGTAATTTTTGACGAAAACATGTGAACCCTTTCTTGATTAACCACATGGATGTTGTACTATGATTCTATATGCACAATATTCTTTTTGTTTAACATGGTATATCCGGTATAGCCAGAATGTTCATGATATTAAAGAACTGTTCTTGAATTTATTTCTACTTTAAGGGAATGGTCAGAAAAGGTTCTTATTCTCCATGATGTTATTTTTATCTATAGGGCTTCATACAGAGTCTGAGACTTAACATTTGTCAAAATAAGTTAATTCTCTTATATAAGGTTTATAATTAATAAAGTTGGGAAAATGGGTTTGAGCGAATGTATAGTGTTCTATTTCTGGGGATATGGCCCACCATTAACTTTTATTATTAGCCGAGAGAAAATTGACGATAAAAATTTAGTTAGTGTTTTTCTTTTTGCCTAACCACGGGTTGTGAGGCATAATGTAATTAGGTTAGACAATTGGTTTCCCAGTCTATCTAGGTGTTGTAGCCCTCTCGGGAGAAGAGTTCTATGTTCTGATCTTCATTATATTATCCTTAGTTTTTTGCTTTTTAATATACAAACAAATTTAGCAAAAAAAAATTGACGATAAAGATGCATTTACATCCTTTTAGTATTTTTGAAAGAAAATAAATTTGAAGTCAACAGTCCTCTTTAGGTCATCACTATAATGTAAATCATGCCTCTATTGTACCCTTAACCAATCATCAATCACTCTTGTGACCACCGGGCTTGTTTATGATTGAACCAGGCTTGGCTGGCTCTGAAGTTGGTCGGATCATTGTAGCCTGACCTAAATGTGGGCTAAGATCTATAACTATCCTAGCTAACTCCCAAAAAAAAGTTATCCCATAAGGAGGTCAGATGACTTGCACATGTTTTACACACAGTCCATGTGTACATCATTTTTCCCAACTTGGCTGGATTAGCTTACATTTTCAGTATACAAGTGTGGCCCAAAAGATTAAAGGAGCTTTTAATTTAACTTTAGGCTAGTCCCCAGGGGTCTATGTAGTGAAACCAAGGCCTGGGTAAGTTAAAGAAGATACTTGTATGTTGGTTGTATCCCTGAAAAAATAATTGATAGCAATATTTGAAATTGTTGAAAACTTTAGTACGAGGTATGCTTTACAATTCTTCTATTGCTTTCTTCTTGTTTTTCTCCATCTCTCTTGAACGTGATACATACTTATCATAATTTTTACAGGAAATTGTACCCGAGTACACCTCTTCACAGGAGAAGGGAAAGAAAGGTTTGTACTTGTCCCCTTTTGATATTCTCTCCTCGTCCAGACTCTCTCCCCATTTCCCCATGAAACTTCTCATATTGTTCCATTTGTATTATTGTGCTTGTGGTAATAGGATATTCTCTTGTGCATATGTTCTAGAAAGGAGGCTGATACAAAAATTTCACAACTGATGAAATTAAACTTGATTAGGAACAATGTGTTAATGTTGACTCTGGTGTAACAAAATAATTTCTGCACTAAGCAAAAGTTATGGTTGACAGATTGTCACATGTCAAACTACCCATCAAATCATCAACTATGTACAATATTGATGCACATTGTTCGAGGGATTTTCAGATTATTCAGGATAGAACGGAGTTGTTGGCACACATCAACACCTCTGATCAGAGAGCTAGAGCTCGTTCTGGAGTTATTCTCAGAATTAGTTTCAGAATTAAATTAAATCAGAATCAGATTATGTTTGACAAAAGTTTCCAAATCAGATTTATATAACAAGGTGTTTGGATAAAAAGTGCAAAATAAGATTTTAGTGCAGTAAAATGACCAAAAATGGTATTGAGAAACTTATTTACAACAGGTACGGATAAATGCGTAAAATGCTTGGTGAAACCTGATTCCCCAAAAGTAATTTTTTAGAATCTAACAAAATGAGAATTCTGGAATAATCTGTTTTCTGCAATTAAATTTTATCCAAACACCCCATTGATGAATTTAATTTGTTTAGAATTTATTTTGACCACCCTAGAACTAGTCCCAAGCACCTCCTTAGTTATCCTTCCAAGCCAAATGCTTGATTGGAACTTTATAGTCAAGCAAGAATGCACCTAGAACCCCGACATTTGTCACAATGGTTTAAATGAGGCCTCGGGGCGAACCGTAAACTTGGACGTCCTGGATTGAATCCCACTCGCTGCAAATGTCAAGCCTGAAAGGGCCATGGAACTGCAGGCGCAAGCCTGTATGGAAAGCCTGGTCTAAGGTGGGGAGATTAGTCTGACTACGGTCGGGATACTCCACATTATCAAATTAAAAAAGAAAAAAAAAGAATGCACCTATACTTTATAATGATTATCAACTGAACTATTCGATTACTAGATAATTCATTTGGATAATATTCCATGATTATTATTACAAATCAACCTATCCCTGCATATGAATTAGTAAAGTGTTTCAATTAACTTTTTGATAGTTGAAGTAAATTCACTATAAATGCCAGCCTGTGCCAAGGAGGGAGGTGTTTAAGGGAGAGGAAGGCTGCCCCAGCATGGTGTACCCAAGCCCAAGTGGCATCCAATGGACAAAAAAATGTGTACACAAAAAAAGAGGAGATGAACAAAGTGCCCTATCTACACTCTGAAAGAAACCTCACAGGAAGACCACAAGAGATAAAAAATTTATAATGAAATGAAAATAATACTTAATGCAGAATTCTTTTTCTTCCTCTTTTGACATCTGCATAAATTTAGTAGTTTGTTGCTTTTCATGGAATAGCTGACCTGTGACTAGTCTGGTATAATAAGTTATAATCATTGATATTTTCATTGATTCTTGCAGTTTCTGGTTCTAAAAGGAAGGCAAAATGCTTCAAGGATGAGGAGTACTTCATAAGCTCAGTACCAAGGAATCAAGTATGTTAATAACCATTTTACCTTCTAACATTAATGATATTATTGGTCAATGGTCATACTGTTTAAATATAAAACCAACACTAATGTTTATCCTTTTTAGCATTAACCTTTATGTTTCATTTTTTACACATTGAACCTTGAAAACTTCAATTCGGTGACCAATTTAACTTTTTTACTCTATTGAACATGTTTTGGAAGGGAATAATGGGGTAAAATATGTTTAATTGGTCAGCTATAGTAAACATTTTTATTCCATTCAGTTTGGCGACCAATTAAATATTTTTTGGTAGGGGATAATGGAGTAAATAAGGTTTAATTGGTTTCTGAATCAAAGTTCAAGGTGGCTAAAAATGAGTATACGATAGGGTTATTTTGGTATTTTTGTAACACCTCGAAAAGGAAAGGAGGTCACGTGCAAAGGATAACAGTACCTCAAAAAGTATATAGAGCACTAAGTACTCCTAAAATACTCAACACAACTAATCCATAAATGCAAATTGCCAAATTACATGAAAAATCTCCAAATACAATACAATAATTAAAATCTAACAAAGGTCTAAACTCAAAACATTGTATAGAATTTTCAAGTTAACTCTTTCATCACACAAGCCCTTGATTACCTGCCAGAACAAAAATACAACATGAGCCAAACGCCCAATACAAATATAAAGTACAAAAGAAACTAAATAAAAGTATAGAAGTGACTATGCAAAATATAGAACTAAGAATCTCCATATAAATACATAAGCGAATAATCACTAAATCAGAACAAAACTGAACATAGCTAACAAAACTAAACAAACACTGAAACAAAATGGCTAAGTGGTTATTTCATATCGAACTCGAAACAAAAAGAATATATATATTGCCGTAGAAGCAAATAATATAGTCACACAAGCAATCAAAGTAACAACACATTGGACTGCAGATCTAGATGCATGTAGAATTAAAAGGTGTTTGGTACAAGCATCACTTATCCACAGAACAAAATAAAATAGAAACTAAGGTTGACCCATACGCCTCCCACAACAATCACCAACACACCAGAGCACACACCTGGAAACACCTTGAACAAATCATACCGCCATGGAAGTGTCATGCTTCGGTGCCATGAAAGACATGCATGTGGTACTCCCATAGGTGGTTATAACTCGGTATTATACCATACCGTACATACTGACAAAAATATATCATAAGTCAACACATGTGTCCTACCATAAAAGCTTTCTATCTATACATGTTGAACAAGATCAAATCATAAGCATAATGTCACATGAATTAATTATCAAAATGTATTGCTCTACAATGTTTAAAATGCGATATTCATGATGAACAAGTATAAAGAGTACAAATAACTAATTCCTGAATACCAAGGGTCAAAATGAAGTATACCGATGTCGAACACCAAAACTAAGTAAAAAAAGCTTATCCTAACTAGTTAGAGTAAATCTGAAGAAACATGAAATCCGTACCAGAATTAAGAGCTGCAATACTTGTTACAAATCCAAGTATAACTCGCTAGACTCCCTCCTTTTGATCTAACCAATAAAATAAGATTAGACTGTTAAATTAATCAAAATTACAATTCCTTTATCTTTTTTTTAATGATTTTAATTTTATATTATATTTCCTTTTTTCCAAAATTTTAAAACTAATTTATTATTATTCCAGGGTTGTCATAAATTTAATACCCAAAATATATAATTTGGAAGCATGATTAATTAAGCATTACCTCTCTGTGTGTGTTTGTGTGTTTGTGTGTGTGTGTTTATATATATATATATTATAAAGCCTAATCTGTCGTGACTCTTGTAATATAATAATGATTTACTATACACTAGTTATATTTTGCGGAGTCAATAGGCGTTATTATCTGTTTCTGTTCGATCATTCATACATATTATGACATTTATATAGATCCATATCTCTATACATATTTACATATTATCATCTCATGCTCCCAAGTACATACATAAGTAACTAACTGTATATACACTCTTATGTCCATAAATGTATAAAGTTACTTTATGAATCAGGAACTTACAAAAATCAAAATATTCTTTTTACTATTCCATCTTTTCTATTATTATTGTTGTCCTATACTAGTAACAAATTATATCGCAGTTATATATTATACAAACTGAAATGGTTTTATTACCTTTTCTATAAACTATTTCAGTTCTTCAATTCAAATCTCTCATCTCCAACGAAATCAAAACGAATAGTGTTCTCTTTGTCTACCATTGTTGCTACTTTGGTTTCTGCCGTTTGATGTTCCAGACGAATGACACAATACAAGTACTAAATAAATAGTTTTTATTCTAACAAGTTATTAGCTTACACAAATCCTAGTATTTTAAATTGGACCGACTTTATTTATGACTGAACTATAGCAAATATTATTAACCATATATATATATAGAGTCCGGATCCAGTCCGGGATCCCGGACTGTATAAAATCCGGACCATTTTTTTTTGCTTTTTTTTTTTGAAACAACTAAATTTTTTTTTATGGAATTGGAATTTTTACATAATACAGTGTTTTTGGTGTGATTTGGATGCCTATACCAAAACATTTCTGTACAGTCTGGGCAGACTGTACATAGATTGGTTGGTATAGGTATTAAAAACACACCCAAAACACTGTATTATGTAAAAATTCCAATTTCATAAATTTTTTTTTTAGTTGTTTCAAAAAAAAACAAAAAAAAAAATTGGGTCCGGATTTTAGGACCAGTCCGGGATTCCGGACAGGATCCTGTGTGTGTGTATATATATATATATATATATATATATATATATATATATATATATATATATATATACGGTCCGGATCCTGTAAGGGATCCCTTTCTTAAAATGAGGGACTTTTTTTTTTTGCTTTTTTTTTTAAAACAACTAAAAAAAAGTTTAATATTTTATAGAACTGAAATTTTTTCATAATACAGTGTTTTGGGTACATATAACAAAACATGTATGTACAGTCTGGGCAGACTCTACCACCACTTTGGTATAGGTATTCAAAACACGCCCAAAACATTGTATTATTGAAAAATTTCAGTTCCATAAAATATTAAATTTTTTTTTTAGTTGTTTTAAAAAAAAAAAAAAAGTTCCTCATTTTAAGAAAGTAAGGGATCCCTTACTTGATCATTTATGTATATATATACACACACATATATATATAGGGCAATGATCCATAGCATGTATTTGCTATGGATCAAAAATGGGCAAACACCACTATAGCGTCCGTTCCAAATATCAACGGCCAAGATTAAAAAGAGGAAAGCGAAATTTTGGAACTGAAATTGCTCTAGCAAAACCCTTTAATTGGCAACAAAACTGCAAAATTCGCATACAATTTTGGAAGATTTGCGATCTACATCAACGTAATCCACTAGAGTTTATAGTTTATTAACTAAGGTTTATGACTTATTAACTAAGATTTAGGGTTTAAATCCTGATTAATAAAACTCTAAACTTTGGTTTATAAGCCCTAGTTAATAAAACTAAACCTTTATTATGAGATTAGACTGAGATTAGTAAAAATACTCGTCTGTTATTAATACTAGCAGACTGTTTAATTGGGGGTATAATGGTCCAAGTTGTTTATTTAGACTATTCGCTAGTATTACTAGCGGACGCCGTGTCCTCCCTTTTAATCCTAACCATTGATCATTGGAACGGATGCTTTAGATGCTATTTGTTCATTTTTGATACATAGTACATGCTATGGATAATTGCCATATATATATATATATGTATATATATTCAAATTGCTAACCCTAGTACTCTCCAAAATTTTCAAGCCAAGAAAATAGAATCCATCCAATTTATGTCATCAATTATTTATTAATGGTTTCCTCAATTAGTTATAATTCAGACCCAATACATAGAATATAAATTAAACATAGCCAATTATTTATAGAAATATTAAAAATTAAGTTCTACGGGTATTACAATTTTAGCCTTAGCCGTACTGTGCAACATCATGGTTCTTGTGGGTTTGGTTCTGGGTATCTGAAAATCACGTCTTTATCAATTTTCCTTGCTTCTTGAAAACATCGTTATGAACCTTCTGACGAACTTTTCATTGTTCATTTCAGCATTTTGAGTCCGGACTCTCGGTGAGAGCAAACCAAGGCTTCGAGCCGAAGAGGTAATGATTAATGAGTATTGTGCATACTGATCTTGGATGTTGTGGTTATTATGTATATTTGATTATACAATGTATGTTACTCTGTAGGTAAATGTGTGGCCTAGAACAATAAAATGGAATATTATACTTTGGGATGACAATGTCTCAATGGGTATAAATATTGGGGGCCGCCCCACTGGGTGTTAAATGGAGTGATTGGAGGTGGGGATGGGGTGCGGTGCGGTGCAAAATTTTTGATGGGATATGTCCGTCACTAGTGTCCGCCACCCATGTCTGAAATTGGACGCTTTAGGCCTTTGCGTGTATATATAGAAGAGAAATTAATTGTTCGTATACTACATTGAAGAAGCATTATTTCTTCTTCAATGAAGAAAAAATGAAATCCTCTTCCTTACTTTAACTCATTTAATATAATAATATATAAAAGCTAATAATGTATACGTCTGAACGTTAATGGTTCAATAATATCTAAAATATATCAATTCAGCTAAGCAAGATGTGTCCACGTATCCGTATCCTATATTTGGACACTTTTGAAACTGAGTCCCTGTATCTTGACTAGGAAGTTCAAGAAGGTCTGACACAGACACATATCAGCATCCGAAACCCACGCTCGAGTCCATTTAACATAGCACTTGTGTTTGCATTGTATTCAGTAATAGCAAAATGATCATTAATTTGACATACAAAGATTCAATGATGTAAAAGTATTCAAATGAATATTATCTAGTCTAACATAAAATTTCCATCCATAATGGTGGCTGCGAACTAGAGCCGGAATTGATGACTCGATATCAGTACTCATTCATGATAACCCAATTCTATAGCAAATCATTCTTCATCTTTTCTCTGAAGAGGGTTTTTGGGGCTCATTTGCAACAAAACACATTCCTAGCAAGGTGTTGTTGGGTTCGATATATACTCTAATTAACGAATTTTCCCCAAAAGTTGCAATGAATGACAAGTGTGTCTGTATTCCTGAATGGCAACTTGATGAAATTTGAAAGAATCAATGACCAAATTGGTCAGAGTCTGTTTGTAAAGGACTTGCAGCATCATGTGATCAAACGGGAGGAGATACACCGGATATTTGTGAATATGCGTATCTGTCTCTTAGTTTCACAAAGTGAAAGTGGCAGGAGCGTCTATTTTACAGGAGTATCTAACCTTTTGTTTTACAAGTAACCAATTATTCGACATGGTAGTGTTCAAGACTGTTTCCCATTTTGTATCTGGCTATCTTGCTTCTGTTCAACTGTATGGCCTGAGTTTTAAGTGTTCATTTACTTTTTCTTTAAGCAATTTAATACTAGTACATACCCATATTTAATGTGACAAGGAATGATCATCTCATTAATAATTTGCTAGATTAATTGATAATATCCTGATTCTATCATCGTTTTGGTATTCGTTGTTTTTAATTTGCTAAATAGGTTGGAAGATACTGTTCTGGATCTTGTTGCAGATGATGTTGAAGGGTGGCAGAAACATAAATCTTTGTATCATTGGGATAAGGTTTCAAATCTTGACTATTATTTAGCTGTTTCTGCAAGTTTGTTTATCTCTCTCTCTTAATAGTATGTATATCTGTTTGTGACAGAGAAGTAAGAAATACATCAAACTAAACAACGGGCAACATGTGACCGCTACCGGGAAGGTACTTTTTTAAACACTTCCCGTTTTGAGATATATATTAAGAATTGGGTCAGCATTCAAATTATAAGGATATAGAAGATACTATAATCAGGCAATTACCAGGGATATATATTAAATGTGTGTATATATATTCTTAATTTGTTTTAAAATATATCTGCCTCATCGAAATGAGTTGCGTGCCTTGCGTCGCGCCCTAGGCCCAAGGAGACATTTGCGTCTAGGGGCGCCTAGCGCCTTAAATAACAAGGGGAATTACAATTCCATTATGTCGTATGGTATGTAGGACAGTAGATTTGAACGTAGTGGTTTTTATGACAAATGATCAAATTACTCCTGATAATGGATTTATTTAAGAAAGTGATTGGAGAAACTTTTTAAAGAAAGAAAGAAGTAGAAAAACAATTAGCGAATTTCTGAGAAAAAATTGATGTAGAATTTTTTATGGAAAAAATTTCAGCTTGAACTTTTTAGAGTTCCAAGATAAAAGTTTGAGAGAGATAGTGAGGAGAGAGTTTTTACGAGATAAAGTGAGGACACAAATGAGTTGACCATGGGTATTTTTGATTTTTGTTTTTGACTCATTCCCTTCAATGGCCAGCTTTCTTTACCCCTTACAGAATGCTATTTGACATGCATACCGGAAAAGAAATTCCTTCGGAATGCTCATTTTGACCAAAATTTAAATTACCAAACTCCGAATGAGCATCACTCTATTCTTCCCCTTTTTTGTCTAACCAAACAGCCCATTAGAGTTATCTCAAACTTAAATTCAACCAAATAAAGTAAGAAATCTGGGGAGTCTTAGGACTTGAAATGAGATTATTCTCAACCATGTGTTATGTTACTCCTTCAATATGTCTATACTTTGCTCTAGATTAGGTATGCTGGGTGCATCACTGGTCTGATTAGGAAGTCATTGACATTGGATTATTTTGCTTATTTTACTTACCTGGAGGTTCTTCTAGATTGTTTAATGTTTATTCTTATGATGCTTAGGTGAAGACAGAGAGTGGTGCAAAAGTAAAAGCTAATAAAACCGGAATATACAAGAGGTGGAAAGAACGGTCGCACAATATGATACGTTTCAAAGGAAACAAAGATGGTTCTGAATCTACAAGTTTGGCAGGTAGATGTTTTGAAATCTGAAGCTCTTCTTTTTCCCGTTTCTCCAAAAATTTTAGTTAGTGGTGGTTCTCTACTATTGTACATATCTTATATGGTTCATCGTTATGTGATCTGTTTTCCTCTATTGTTGATGTCGTTTCTTGTTTCATTTGTGTGCCTTTAAGCCATTATATCTAGGTATCATCGTATTCATTGTCATATGATCTGTTGTCTTCTCTTGTAGATGTTGTTTCTTGTTTTATTTTTGCCTTTAAGCCATCATATATTGGATCAGTTTATATGCTCTCCAATAAGGATTTCATTTGCAAATATATTATCATGCGAGACTACCATAAATGTTTGGTTCACATTCTGCATATGCTCTCCAATAAGGATTTCATTTGCAAATATATTATCATGCGAGAGTAACTATAAATGTTCGGTTCACATTCTGTCATCAAACTCCTTATGTACTGATGTAAATTGTAACTTTTCTTCTTTGTTGGTCTGTTAACGGAACATTGATGCACCCATTTGTTACTCCCAATATATTCCACTGAAGGTCTTTGTATGGATCTTTGGTCACATGATGTTGGTTATTTTGCAACTTTTAGTTCATAGTTTGAGATAGTTTTACACTAGAAGCCTAGTTTTAGATTTTTCAATAATTTAAGTATTCTAAAAAGATGTGAACGTAGTGTAAACAAGGTTTATCCAATCAAGTAGTGCTAAAACAAGCCTTTGCTTCCAAGAGACTAGACAAAACCTGTAGGAGGGTTCCAAAAATACTAGGAACCAGTATAAGTGCATAGCCCGCAAAGAAATATGCAATTAAGGGCTTTTGCCAACTCTCACAAACATCTTCAAGTGTTGATCGGGGAAAAACCTCGTGTACCCAAAAAAGAGTGAGAGACTCGATCTCAAGTACCAAAACCTGTACAGCAGAAGCTAACGTGACGCCCCCTGTTCCTTCTGTCCAGATTTATCCACTATGGATCCGTGCACCTCTCCAGCACTGGAATAAAGTCCACGGGTTTTCAATATCATCTATATAACACATCCCTTTGCCATGCTCTTCCACACGCTACACCAATCAATCAAGTACTAGCCCTTTCTTCTCAAGTTGTCCACTGTTAAAAATAGCTTTGAGAGCAGCTATCTACACAAAAATCAATTTCCAATGGTCAATGGATCCCCTGAATTCCAAATACTTCCCAAGGAAACCTGAGTAGCTACTCTGATACAACATAATAAAAAAGACCAATCGAAGAAAAATTACTACTACTACTACTACTACTACTACTACTACGCTGCAGAGGCACAGCCATCTGATCAAAACTTCCTGGTACTCTGAATAAAAATTATCAAGAAAGAGACAACAGTCTCCATCTCCGTCTCTCCGTCTCAAAGTTTCCTACCAAAACAGGTGTTCAGACAACTCTACCTCCATTCCGGACGGATCCACATATCGTGCATCGGAAATAGGGAGATGGTTTCATCCCCCTCCTTGGTAAAGGTTACGACACACGGGTGCTTACTTGCTTGCGCTTACAGGACGTCTTCAAAGCAAGGTTATGGAGAGTTCCGCATTCTTCGAGTATTCTACAGTGTTCTAACTACCCCTTGTTTAGTGTAAAAGGTTTTTGTATAATGTCAATGAGTGTGATGCTCTAGAGTATAGTAGAATGGTAAGAGAGCTGTAAATACCAAAGATATTTTTGGGAACATTCTTGGAGGCTTCTAGACGGGGCTTTATAGCCGTTGTATCCACTTGTCTCAATACAATTCTTCATGTTATCACTCTCTTGTTTGAGGGATTGAGAGGTCGAGTCATTAGTAATAATTGGCATCAAGTTTTCTTGGGTGAGCAAGCGTTGTGTGAGGATGACTTGCTCAGGCTTGCTGAGGGACTTGAATTGCCAAAGCGCGGCACAGTTTGGGACTAAAGTTGAGTGTCAAACTCTAGGGCCTTGACATTGGGATACATGTACAAAATATTTTTAATATAAATTAGATCAAATGCTTTTTTCATATGGAATTCATTGGATGCGGACCCCAAATAGCTTGGGACAGGAAGCGATGTTGATGTTAGATCTAATCCAATTCAATTGTCTTTATATTTTTCATCCCTGCTCTTTAATCTCTTTTATTACGTAAAGAAGATTGTTAATCACGGTCTTTTTGTTTATCGTTGGTTTATCGCTGCACATGTTCTTCTTATGGCAGGATCTCATGGATTACAAGAGGATAATGGACGATTCAAAAGCCGAAAGAAACACTCACTCATACCCAATGCTCATGTGCGATCAGAAATTAAGAATCTTGACCAAATTAGAAAGAAAAGGCAAAAGAAGGCCAGAGAAGTATTTTATAAGAAGAGCAAATCCAACAAGCGGAGATCTTGAAGGACCTGCATGATGAACCTGCTGCTTGCATACATTTCTCATGTTCTTGGATGACTACAAATTTGAATTAGTTGCATTTTTTTATATGAACATTTTTATAGATACTTGTTTCCTCGGAATTCAGATTTTCAAGAACTGGAAGTAAATTAAGTAGAGATTTGAAGTACTTGCAATTTTTGTCATATGAACATTCTATAGATTCTATTCAGTACTTTTTTGCGTTTCCTTGGAATTCAGATTATCAAGAACTAGAAGTAAAATTTCAATTGTTGAGATACATGAAAGAAAATTATTTGGAGTTCCTTGCTTAAATTAATTTCATTTATTTAAATAAAAATTGGCTAATTATCTATTTTTTGAACCTATAACAATTGATAACTTTATTAATGACTTTGTAATCTAAGATTGCATGCTGGCATGGAGGAGTGGAGCGGAGCTGAGCTGGGGCACAGGATTTGATCATAGTTTAACCAAGGAAACAAATTATTGCATGCTGAGCATTTTTAGGTGGACATGAAAATCTTCATTTGAATTTTATCTATTTATATTTTTACTCATTATTAGGGGTTAAAATATAATTAAAAAAATTTAAATATATTCACGATCAATTTTTATGTGCACATTTAGTTTTTGTTGCATGCGGGATGGGATAATCTGCCCAAATCGGGATGAGCATGAATATAATAAATGAAAATGGTTAGTGTGAAATTTATTTTGGGGTAAGTTGGTCAATTGACCAATAGAATACTGATACGCAGGCGAGGTTGTATGTGTGTCAGTATTCTATTGGTCAATTGATCAACTTACCAAAAAAATAACTTCATGCTAACCAGATACATAATAAATCACCTGCTCCCGAGAAACTTGATGATCTAATATTTGAAGTTTATATTTTTTAAAAATTATACTAGAAATATAATAGTTTGTATATTATTATTCAAAAAAGTGATTAATCGATAATTCTTTCACTTTTCTATATATAAAATAATATATATTATATACATCAATTAATTTTTGAATAATACCTCTAATAGTTGTGAAAATATTAAAATTATATATATATACGGTTCGGATCAAGTGTATATCCCTTATCTTACTCACCCGTGCTCACCCCCTTTAGGCGATTGTTTCGGTCATACAACCGTCGTCTATACTTTTAGCGACGCTATAGGTTGTCCGTCATTAAAAGTATAGACGACGGTTGTATGACCGAAACCATCGCCTAAAGGGGTGAGTACGAGTGAGTAAGATAAAAGTATGCACTTGATCCTTGCTATATATATATATATATGATGAAAAATATTTATATATTAATAAGTTGGAACGGAGGGCGCACTCTCTACTTATTCTTGAGCGTCTCACGCTAAGCTGTGTATATATATAACGGATCCGGTTAGTATAAAGTTTATTTTTTTGATAAATTAGTTAATTGGTTAATAGAATACTGACACACATAAAATTTCGTCTGATTAATCAATTGACCAACTTACCTAAAATGAATATAACCCTACCATAGATATAAATAGTGAATATAGGCCCGTATTCCCAGCAGAATTAACCCAAATTTATAAAGTTTTGAGATCCATCAACTATAAAAGCTGGGTTGCTCATTCTTCAAACACAAAAGCTTCCCACGCAAAAGCGACACACTCTCTCTCTCTTCTCTGCAACGAATAAAATGCTTGTATTAATGCTCATTTCCGTCCATAGTCCTTATGATGGAGACGTGAAGAAGCTTCAACAGAGAATGCACATTTCCGTTCGTAGTCCTTATGCTGGAGACGTGAAGAAGCTTCAACAGAGAATGCTCATTTCCGTTCATAGTCCTTATGCTGGAGACGTGAAGAAGCTTCAACAGAGAATGCACATTTCCGTTCATAGTCCTTATGCTGGAGACGTGAAGAAGCTTCAACAGAGAATGCTCATTTCCGTTCATAGTCCTTATGCTGGAGACGTGAAGAAGCTTCAAGATGCAGGGATAATGAAGGTGAACAATAAACAAAAATGTCTATTCAAATCTTCAAACTGTTTGCATCGCTTTTCATTAGAGGTTGTTTCAAATTTTTTTCAGAGCTTCACGGAGATCAAACGATTAGCTGAGCCAAAAGCCGGTAAAAACGAGAAATGGAAACTTTATCATATATATATATAAATATATTGTTCTCGGTTCATATATAGTCCTTCAGTTCTCATAAACTATTTTGTTTTGTTTTATGCGTTAAGTTTGCTGGTCGATTCAGTTTGTTATCTACTCAACTAAATGTGCTCTCAGCCGACCAGATCATATCTTGCCCATTGCTGAAAGGTCTCGTATAGATGCAGGAGTTGTGCTCAACAATGTAAATCATCTTCTCCTAGTCTCTTGTTCTTCTTCTTTTCCTTTCTGCAACCATCTATTTAATTTCTTGTTCCATTACCGTCCATTTGTATTCTTTCTCCTAGTCTGTTGCTGGTGCTGGTGCTGGTGCTGCTGATGCTGACGCTGACGATGACGACGACGACGAAGACGACAACGACGACGATGACGATGGCTATGGAAATGGTGATGGTAATGGTAATGGTGGTGGTGGTGATGGTGACTGTGATGGTGATGGTGACGGTGACGTTGACGGTGACGGTGACGGTGACGGTGACGGAGACGGAGACGGTGACGGTGACGGTGACGAGGATGAAGATGACCACGACGACGATGATGATGGTTATGGTAATGGTGATGGTGATGGTGATGGTGGTGGTGGTGGTGGTGGTGGTGGTGTTTATGGTAATGGTTATGTTTATGGTGGTGGTGGTGGTGGTGATGTTTATGGTAATGGTTATATTTATGGTGGTGGTGGTGGTGGTGGTGGTGATGATGGTGATGGTGATGGTGATGGTGATGGTGATGATGATGAGGGTGGTGATGGTGATGATGATGAGGAGGAGGAGGAGGAGGGTGTTACGGACAATATCCCTCCCAATCAGGACGTGTTGGCCAAGATTAGGGGAATGAGACTCTGTGTAAGAGAATTTGAAGCAATGGTGGAGGGGGATGATTTCCAAACTGAAGTCCTAAATTTTGCTGTTGACAGGAATTTGCTGCCCCATCTTCTTGAGGGTCAGCAATTGGATAACATACCAAATTTAAGGAGGAATTTCTTAGAACGTACCGACTTTATTAAAGAAGCTTTAAACATAGTCGAAACCAATATTGAGTTCTCGGACGAGGAGATGGAACTCCCAACCGATGAAGATTTCTTAATTGCAGAAGAAATTATGGTTTTTGCTCGGGCTAAAGGATATGTAATAAACAGGGCACCATAATATAATTTCACTGTGACTCTCTCTCTCTATATATATATATGCCCCATGCATAATTCCAAACGTTCTAATGATTTCCTTTTTTACTTTCTGATATAAATTTCAAGTATTATATTGGGCTCCTGAGCCACCAAACTCATTCTGAGGCTCCACACATCCATAATATAATATTGTGGTCCGGTCCAAAATCAATATTAGTAATTCTTTGGCAAGCCCTTCAGGGATATAATGTTAATGACACCGTCACCAATGAATTAATGTTTCCCCATTAGGTAGATCGAGGGACTTCTCCTAAGGGCTAAGGCAAGGCGGCTGACCTTCCTCCCATGTCAGAATAAAATTAAGATCGAGAGTTTAATTAATTAACCTGCAAATTTGAATATATATATATATATATATATATATAGTTCCTACAGTTTCAACCTGCAGGTACAAAATATATATATAGTTAACAACCATAAATGAAAAAGAAAAAGAAACTAACAAAAGTAAGAGTTTAACTACTTATTCCCATGTAATTAACCTAAATTTGTATAGTTTTTTTTAGTATACACGGTTACACCTAGGTAAAAAAACATAAAATCTGATACATTCTAAATTCAAATACTTGTGTAAACCGCCAATTATATATATACGTAATATTACTATTATTTATTTTAGTATCGATAATAATCAATACCACGATCGATTATTAGATTATCTTGGGATTTCAACAGGGCCTCTACCACTGAATTTGGAGTTGAGATAATTAAGGAGCCACTGAGAATGATTTTTGAATTGGTTTGCTGCCTGAGAGTAGTGTATGCCATCCCATCAATATATATATTCTACATGCAGACGGCACCTACGACTTGAAAAGTTATAAATAATGAAACGCTGAAATAAGTGGGTGATAAGTGCAAATATACATATATTTTTATTATTCCTTTTACACACTGCTTTTTAATGTGAAAAGATAAGAAATTCTACATTGTCGCTTGTTCCAGGTTAGTTTTTGGGTAAGTTGGAGTCCCAGAATTGAATAAAATTATAGTCTTCATCAAATTAGTTGAAGTGCACATTTATTTTCCAGAAAGGATTTTCGGTTCGCGCATGCATGCATGCATGCATGCAACAGTACTCAAATGGGCATATCTGGAGCTAGCTTCAGATATCGTGATTCAAAAGCCCAATTCATCAATAAGTCAAGTGAAATTTAATTTCAATGGTAATTGCTTGGATTAAACTTTTACGACTTGCTCTTAATTCAGGTTATTACCGAGTGAATGAAAATTGCATTTCAATATTGAATTCTTTGATGGTAAGAAATTGATTAGAAGCTTTGTCTAATTAATTTTCCCTTAGCTAATTTAAAGCTGGAAATTGAGTTTATTTGCTTAAATTGAAAGGACATCTATTTTACTATCAACCAATTCCAATTCCAATTCATAGGAATGGATGTAGTATGATGGAGGTTCTCACCATTGATCAAAGTAGGAAATACTAGTACTACCTCCGTCCCATAATAAATATTTTTTTAGTTTAAATCACGCATACCAATACACAAGCTAAAATGATAAAAATACCCTTAATATATTTTCTTTGAAGTTGAAGAGTTAATGAGTGTCATTTAATTGTAGTGATGGTAAGATGCAATAAATATCATTGAATGCATAAGGGTATATATGAGAAAATATTACAAAAATTGTATTGGAGTTCTAACACATCACTTATTTTGGAAAAAAAATATTAAACCTGAAAAAGCACTTATTGTGGGACGGAGGTAGTATTATTTTTGTGACAGTAGAATTAGAATTAAAAATTTGGAGGTTCCGACCAGTGGCACAAAATTTATGATCAATCTCATTCGTCATCATTAATATATCTTTTGTTGTTTTTCTCTATAATATTTAATTAATTACTTAATTAATACAATCCAAATTGTATGTGTATTTTTTGATCAACAGATAAAGATAAAATTATTAGCTAAAATCGAGGGGGCCTACAAAAAAACGCTAACCCATAAATAAAATTTTAAAGAGACCCCAAAAAACGGAGATTTCAACGGCCAAAATATTTATTTATTTATTTTCTTAAAAGGATGTTATTTTGACCAACCTGACAGTTTCTTTCTCCTCCTCCTCCTCCTCCTCAGACTTTCCGTTATACTTTTGATCCGTTTCCAAATTGCTCACTCGTATATCAACTTTTAATTAATTGATCGTTTTACTATGTATATATTTTGGGTTTATCTAATTATGCTGTTATTTTTCAATGATTCCTTTCCTCGTGAATGAATATATGTTCACTTGGAATTTGGGTGTTGTTTGATAGTAGGAGGATCATAAAGGGTTTTCTTAATTTCTCTTGACTTGGCTCCCATAACAATTGAAGCACAGCCAGCCCCCGCTTGCAGATAGAAGAAATTAAGGTAAATAAATAAAAAATGAAGAATAATCTATTACTTTCTCTTGTTTCTAAATAAAAGTTATTTGGAAAGCTTAGAATGGATCAATTCCGGCAAATTGGGGAGGTTTTGGGAAGTTTGAAGGCTCTAATGGTGTTGAAACACGATATCTCTATCAATCAAAGACAGTGTTGTTTGCTGTTTGATATATTCAATCTGGCTTTTGAAACTATTGCAGAAGAGATACGGCAAAACTTAAGGCTCGAAGACAAGAATACGAAATGGAAATCTCTTGAATACCCTTTAAGAGAGCTTCACAAGATATTCAAAGAAGGTGAACTCTACATCAAGTATTGTTTAGAAATTAAAGATTGGTGGGGCAAAGCGATTAGCCTACATCAAAACAAGGACTGCGTAGACCTCCACATACACAACTTGTTCTGCTGCTTCTCGGTTGTCATCGAGGCCATTGAGACTGCTGCAGAAATCTCGGCATTAGACCACGATGATATCCAAAAGAGGAGACTACTGCTAATGAGAAAATACGACTCAGAGTGGAATGACCCCAAACTTTTCCAATGGAGGTTAGGAAAACAGTACTTGGTTCCTCGAGAAATATGCAATCGATTGGAGAATGCTTGGAAAGAAGATAGATGGTTCCTACTTGAATCAGTTAATGAGAGGAAAACTTCAGCTGCCGCCAATGTTATGGCCAAGCATGAGCAGAGACTTGGAGATTTGCTGATCGGTAAACTAAGTGGCTCGGACCCATTACAATCGAAGGTCTTTCCCAGTTGGATCTTAGTGGGAGCTAAAGATTATAATGTGAAGAGAAGATTAGGATCAGGGAGAAGCCACTATAAGGAGATCCACTGGTTAGGGGAGAATTTTGCTTTAAGAACCTTTTATGGGGAGATTGAATCACTAAATGCAGAGATTTCTTTGGTTTTATCAATTTCCCATCCAAATGTAGCGCAGTACCTTTGTGCATTCTTTGATGAGGAAAAGAAAGAGGGATTTCTTGTTATGGAGCTGATGCAGAAGAATCTTGGAATTTATATAAAAGAGAATTGTGGTCAACGAAAGCGGGTTCCATTCTCTATCTCGGTTGCAGTAGATATCATGCTTCAGGTTGCAAGAGGAATGGAATATCTACATTCTCAAAAGATATATCATGGAGATTTGAACCCTTGTAATGTTCTTCTCAAAGCAAGGAATTCATCATCCACAGAAGGTTATTTTCACGCAAAACTGACAGGGTTTGGTGTAACCTCCATAAAGAGTTACACTTCTCGAAACTCTAATAACCAAAATGGGATTGACCCTGTTATATGGTATGCTCCTGAAGTTCTAGCTGAACAGGAAAGAGGAGGAGGAAGTAAATGCAGTAGTACCAAGTATACAGAGAAAGCTGATGTATACAGCTTTGCAATGATTTGCTTCGAGCTTTTGACTGGGAAGGTTCCCTTTGAAGATGACCATCTTCAAGGGGACAAGATGGTTCGGAATATAAGATTAGGAGGGAGGCCTCTTTTCCCACACCCTTCGCCAAAATACCTTTCAAACCTGACCAAAAAATGCTGGCAATCTAATGCATCTCGTCGTCCAAGTTTCTCATCCATTTGTAGGATTTTACGCTATATCAAGAAGGTGCTGGTAATAAATCCGGATCATGGTCAGCCTGATGCACCACCTCCTCTTGTAGATTACTGTGACATAGAGGCAGGGTACTCAAAGAAGTTCCCTGGAGAGGGAAGTTCTGATTTGGCTTCTGTCTCACAAATTCCTTTTCAGATGTTTGCATATAAACTTGTTGAGAAGGAGAAAACTTCCGGGAAGAGCTGGGATCTGGCAATTGAGGCCTCTTTAGGAGGGAGACCGGCTTCCATCTTTGGGGATGAGAATGGGGCTGTAATGGATGATCTGTTTATGGCAGAAAGTGATCAAAGGTCAGTTCGCTCTGAGTTTTTACTGATAAAAAATTCATCAATGTCCGTGGCTGATATAAGGTCAGTTTTCTCTGAGTTTCCTCCTAGGAAATCTCTGTTAGCTGATCAAAGCTCAGTTTGTTCTGAAAGTCCAAGGGGGAAATTCTCATCATCATTCACAGAAGTTGATCAAAGTCCACTGTATGCTCAAACCCCGAATCCTACGAGAGTTACATCAGCCCAACCAATATATAGAAGGTCATTTTCCATGAATCTTGGGCGAAAAACTGATAGAAAATCGGTCACTTATGGTATTCCAGAGAAGAAAATGCTATCAACATGTGATCATAACTCATCTGGTTCGGAGACTACAGAAACGAAATTTTTATCAACAGCAGCAGAGGAGCCAAGGTCAATATGCTCTGAAAATCAAGAAAAAATACCATCTAATGCAACATCTGATGAAAAACAAGTCCGTCCTGAGGCATCAGACAATGATAATTTATCCAGATCCAAAGGTGATCAAAAGTCGATCTCTCCTGAGACTCCAGTAAGGAAGATTATGCCCAAGGTAGCAGTTCAAAGGTCAAATTGTACTGTAATTCCAGAGAAGAAAGTTGTATCAACAACAGTAACCACTCAACGGACAAGCAGCAACAAGATCCCAGAGAAGGTAGCTTTGTCCACAAAGAAACCGAAAGATACCAACACCAGCAAATCTTCAAGTTAGTCTTTTTGACTTTATATCTATTATCTAGTAACCCTTTGTTTGGTTCAAATTTCTTCTTGGTCAAGATAATTTCAATCATCTAACTCCTAGGAAACTCTAAACAAAAGAAGATCATTATTCTAAGGGCATTGGTTGGATGAACAGGTAAAATCAAAGGACATTCACCAAGAACTTCGCCAGCGCGAGCTTTAAATGGAATTTCATCACCTAGGTCCTCACGAGCAAGAGCACCTAAAGAATATTCGTCATCTACATCTTCACCAGCACGAGGTTCTAAAGAAGTTTCATCACCATTGAATAATTGTACTCACTGTACAAGGACGCACAGAGAGAGCCTAGTTTCGTCAGCTATGAGCCCAAGAAGAATGTGAAGAGATCATGCCACAAAGTGCCAAAGATGGCATAAAGCATTTTGATCAACAAGGCTGCTTTACAAATAGACAGAACTTCGTTCTCGGTGAAGGTTTAAACAAAATGAACGTTTAGATACACAATTTTCAGCTGGAACAGAACAAGGTGTAGCAAATTTATAATTGCATACTTTTCTTATCTTTTTAATCATTTAGAAAAATAATAGTAACACCTTTATTTGCCAACATACTAACTTTCATATACATTCAAACTTGGGAATTACACATTAGTTGGTCTTTGTATTTTTAACTTCACACCTTGTCCAAATCATTTTTAACATCATGCTGGATATTATGTGGATATTTTGACAGAATTCAGAATTCTTAGCTAGTTTTGATATTATTAGTTTTATGCATAAACTTAATTTTGAAAGCCTTATGAGTTATGAGTAGCTTTTTTACCATAGAGTCTCATGAGGGGTTTGGTTGCAACCATCTATTTCTTGTACTATTACCCATATTATGGAAGATGTTTTATGCATATTATGAAACTTATATTTGTATATTTGTATATTATGGAGGAATTTAAGTTACAAGCTTATAACCAAAGCCTTACAAGAGAGAAAGTTGGAACAAGCTTGCAACTATAGTTGTTGTTCTAAATATTAAAACTCTCAAATTCATTAATCATTAATCCTTGTAATTTGTATAGTTGTGAAAACGAACTAGAATCTTTTTTATTTTAAATAAATGGAAGAGTATGGATACTCTTAATTTCATGTTCATGGTCCAGATTTAAATGAAAACGTGCATTAACCTCTCAAATGTTAGTTAACAAGTCTAAATTAAATATGTTGTTTCAAATTGTCTCATATCTTTTAAAAGTTGCCAAATGTTTTAAAATATAAACTAGCTAGAGTGACCCAGTTATATATATATATATACGGAAATGATCAGCATAATTCTTAAATAGCATAACGCCTTAAATAGCATAATTTTATCAAAACGACGTAGTTTTGATAAGACGCGGTGGCATTTTTGTAAATACGCGGTGGCATGGTATTTACAAAAATACCACCACATCCCTCCAAAACTACGTCGTTTTGATAAAATTATACTATTTAAGGCGTTATGTTATTTAAAAATTATGCTCTTGATCCTTTCCGTGTATATATATATATATACGGTTCAGGTCCGGACTCCCGGACCTGATCAAATCAGGATTATAACAACTAATTTTTTTTTTAATATTTTATGGAACTGAAATTTTTCCATAATACAATGTTTTGGGCGTGATTTGGATACCTATACCAAAAAATGTATGTACAATCTGCACAGACTATACATACGTGTTTTGTTATACGTATCCAAATCACATCCAAAACACTGTATTATATAAAAATTTCAGTTCCATAAAATATTAAAAAAAATTAGTTGTTTTAAAAAAAAAGTCCAGATTTTGGTCTAGTTTCGGGAGTCCGAACCTGATCTGACTTATATATATATACACGGTAAGGATCAAGAGCATTCTCCTTAAATAGCATTCCGCCTTAAATAGCATTCTTTTATTAAAACTACGTCGTTTTGGAGGGACGCGGTAACATTTTTTGTAAATACAATGCCACCGCATATTTATAAAAATGTCGCCGCGTCCCTCCAAAACGACGTAATTTTAATAAAAGAATGTTATTTAAGGAGGAATGCTGTTTAAGGAGAATGCTCTTGATCCTGACCGTGTATATATATATATATATATATATATATATATATATATATATATATATATATATATATAGGACATAGATCAGGTGCGGAATCCCGCACCTTGTTAAAATACGGACCCCATTTTTTTTTTTTGTAGAACTAAAAAAAAAAAAAAAAAATTATGGAACTGAAATTTTTCCATAATACAATGTTTTGGACTTGATTTGAATACCTATACCAAAAAGTGGTGGTACAGTCTGCACAAACTGTACCCACCACTTTTTGTTATACGTACCTAAATCACATCCAAAACACTGTATTATGAAAAAAATTTATTCCATAATTTTTTATTTATTTATTTTTAGTTATTTAAAAAAAAAAAAAGCAAAAAAAAAAAAAAGTTCCGTATTTTAATAAGGTGCGGGATCCCGCACCTGATCCAGTCCGGACTCCCGGATTTTGTTAAAATTCGGACTTTTTTTTTTTTTTTTTTTTGCTTTTTTTTTTTTGAAACAACTAAAAAAAAAAAAAAAAATTTATGGAATTGAAATTTTTACATTGTACAGTGTTTTGGGTGTGATTTGGATGCCTATAACGAAACATGTCTGTACAGTCTGGGCAGACTGTACATACATTGGTTGGGGTAGGTATTAAAAACACACCCAAAACACTGTATTATTGAAAAATTTCAGTTCCATAAATTTTTTTTTTTTTTTTTTTAGTTGTTTCAAAAAAAAAAAGCAAAAAAAAAAAAAAAAAATTTTGGACCGGATTTTGATCCAGTCCGGACTCCCGGACTGGATCAGTTTCATATATATATATATATATATATATATGTATGTATGTGTGTGTGTGTGTGTGTGTGTGTGTGTGTGTGTAGCAGCAGCATCATCATCATCATTTAAAAGACATGGGACGGCAAATTTTAGATTCCAGTCATCATTGGTGGGGCTATCATCCTAAGTGTGTTCACATGGGACGGCAAATTTTAGATTCCAGTCAAATGCTATTTTATGAACAGCTACAAATGTGATTCACAAAATTTTTAACTGCACACCTTGTCATACATCTGGTATTGAAACAAGTCTTGCTTCTGAGCCGTCAACAATGAAGCTCCAAGATCTGTATTCACTGTCCAGCTACTGTTGCACTAATTTCAGCTCATTGACAATCTGTAATCTTGTATACACCAACTATACTGGCATCATTTTTTACCCAAAAATGTTGCAGCCCTAGAGTAGCAGATTTGAAGCACTTCCATCTGCTTAAGTACAGGCCTTCAGAAAAATTCTGGAATGAAGCTGCAAAAAGCATTGAGGGTGTAATTTCATAATGAATCTACTGGATATTACTTTAAGTCATCTCCAACAATTTTATAGATCCAGTGGAATTGGCAGCAACCACCACATCTGATTTTTGTCTCCAACAAACACTTGAAACAAAGTGTCCACCATCATCATCAGTCTCTTTACCAGAAATAGGATCAATGGAGCCGAACTTGTGGGAAGTGATTGGCATAGGCAGGGATCTATAGTAAGCAAACACCTATAAAGGAAAAAAGGCAATGATTAGGTCAATATCAAGTAAAAATGTTGATAATGAAAGATAGCTCTTGAATTTCAGACTTCCTTTGCCAGCAAAAAGATTCAGAAGATGTTAAATATAATCATGACGGTGTAATTTTCATACACAACTATTTACAGAAAAGCAAACAAAATTTGGATGATAAAAAGAACCAGATGGGTCATAAAATTATTAACTGAGGAACAGTATGCCCACCTCATTTGTCTCTGAACCACATGCAATGTATCCATCATCAGCAACAGATAAACCCACAAAGTTCTGAGGTAGCAAAGCCGGAAAGTTAAAGCAATAATGAGAATATGGATAATTACGATAGTGAAGGACAATAAAAAAAATATTACTCCCTCCATCTCATATTAAATGTCCTAACTTCCTTTTTAGGATGTTCCGAAATAAATGTCTTATTTCTATATTAGTAACTATTTTTATTCTCTTCTTCCTCTTATACCCTCATAATCTTTTTACACTTTTATTGGAAACTGAATGAATAAATGTGAAAATATTTACATTGGAAACTATAAAGTCTCTTTCTATTTAATGTACTTATTGGGGATGTGAGAGTTACAAAAAAATGTATCTAGAAAATTAAATGATGTGGGAAAGAATAATTATTTGGGTCATAGAAAAGTTAAGAAATAATTCAATTAATAAGTAATGAAAAGGGTAATTTAGGTAAAAGAAAAATTTACTAATCAGCGTACCGAAATTAATTAGGACGTTTATTTCGGGATAGAGGGAGTATTTAATTCCAAAACAGAGTCTTCCAGCATTGAGAAACCAACCTTCTCATTAGTATGCCCTCGAAGAGTTGAGATGCAAGCATTGGTTGATAAACCACTGGTACTGGTTTTATTGAAGTCCCAAAGTTTTAGTGTGTTGTCGGTGGACGCAGAAATAAGGGTTTCAGAATCCAAAAATTTCACATAGCTAACAGCCTTGTCATGGCCAGCCAATATACACCAGGGTGTTGAAACATTGCGAAGATCGTAACAGTAAGTCATGTAATCCGCAGAACCAAATGCAATCAAATGACTGGACTTCGCTGAGAACTGAACACAGCAAACATTTGCAATGTTCCTGATTGTGCATAAACTGTTCTTCTGCATCAAAAAGGAAAAAATTGAATGGGATTGATACTAATACATGTAGAGCTTTTGTGAATATCAGTGCATAGATTTAGCCCAAGAGGATCACAAACATGAGGAAAGGGATGGGTGGTGAAATAGTTGTTATCCAAGTATTATCTAATGCAGGGAATAAAAGGTGTTATTAAAAAGGCTTAATATCATTATTTTACCCTAAAATGAGTCACATTTGTAACATTGAACCCCAAAATAAAATTATTCAAACATTGAACCCTGAAGTAAAATAATTTTTCAAAATCATACATTTAGGCCAAATCAATTTCAGTTTTCACCCGAGTTCATGCTTATCAGTTAAGGGTATTTCACTATTACAATCTTCATCTCTTTTTCAATTTCTAAAATCATAGCCACCACTGTCACTGGATGTGGAAACAGTGACAGCTGTGGTTAGCAACATGTTTGTTGTGTCGTCACAGCGCCATATCGAGACGCGGCAGGACGCCTAGGCGATAGGGTGCCCGCCATGGCTTCTGTATGACGACAAGTTATTAACAATGTGCAATATATACATTATTTATTTTACTTTAAAAATATATTGAACAATAAAATTTTAAATATATCAAAACCCAAAACATAATAACTAACAATATGGAATACATGTAAAAACACAATTCTATGAATGCTTCACAATCAAAATTCAAAAGTAAAACACTTGACATTAAAAATTAGTAGAACAAGTAAACAAACACCATGTAGAAAATAAAAAATCAACCAAGTCATCACTCATTACAAGTCTAATACATGATAAAATTACACCAAACAACAAGTCCATAGGTTATGATGATTTAACTTGGGCCAACAACCAAGGCATGTGAGCCTTGGCAGCTCGGCGTCCAAGGCGTTGCCTTTCCCTTCTCTAGCGCCAAGAGGCATAGGTGTCGCTTAGGCACCATGGCGACCCCATAACAACTATGAAATGGACTATGAATTTTCCCACGAGGGTTCCAACTATACTTTGACTATGTTTTTATATATATTTTTTAATTATTTCTTAATTTTGGGTAGTGGTTCTTAATGGTACCAGAAGTTAACATGGTGGAGATTAGACTTGATGGTAATCGCTGAAGTTGGTGATGGAAGGCAGTGATTTACCAAATGGTTTGACTGTATGAAGGAATGATGTAAGGTTATATGAGCTTCACCAAGCAAAAGTTCCATTCTGGCTCAAGGTCAAGTCTCGGGATAACATAATCTCTCCTAGGTGAGGAGAGAGGAAGATGGGAGGAGAAAGTGTATATTCATGCCATTCCCGCCACCCACCGTTGCCATCTCCGACACCAGCAGTGGTGACCATGGTTCTAGAAAATGATAAAGGAAATATGAAGATTCGAAATACCGAACATCATAGTGACAACGGCGAGATGCGGCGTTAGTTGACTGTCAGGATGCCTAAGCGATAAAGGCACCCGCCATGACGTCCATATGACAACAAGTCGTTAAAATGTACAATTTATACATTATTTTTTTTACTTTAAAAAGCATAATCGACAATAAAATTACTTAAAACATAATAACTAACACTATGGAATACAATTAAAAACACAATTATATGAATCCTTCACAATTAAAGTTCAAAAATAAAACATTTGACATTGAAAACTAGTAAAACAAGTTAACACTATGTAGAGAATAAAGGATCAACCAAGTCAACAATCATCACACATTACAAGTCTAATAAATAATAAAAATTACACCATATAGCTAGTCCATGGGTTATGATGAGTCATGGCTACATCACTTAACTTAGGCTAGCTACCAAGGGTTAAGCCTTGGCGGCTCAGCTTAATCACAAGATGTGGAGTTGATTCAAATCTAGTTCCTTTGAAATTTGATTAAAAGGACAAATTAAAAGATAGATGGAATAGTAATTTGATTTCTTATGATTTCCTCTCAGTGATCCATTAACAACAGACACAAGAAAAAACAGATTACGACACCCAGTTCTAAATAAAGTTTAATGGTGTATGATATTCTTAAATAACGAAATTTTAAGATGAAAAAGACAGAGAGTATGCCTCATTGATATTCCACAGTTTCACAGAACAATCATCACTTCCACTGGCTAATTTTGTAGGATCCACTTGAGAAAAGTCAACAGACCAAGCTCTTCTACCGTGCTCAATGTATTGGGATATCTCCTGACCAGTTCCCGCATCCCATAACTGAAATCAACCATCAAGTTATGGCATGAGAAATGCATGGAAAAGCAGCAACATAATATAGATAATTTGGAGCATTAGGCAAATTAATAATTTGTGGAAGGCAAAAGAAAAAGAGAAGGATTATTTTTTTTACGGGAAAGAGTGAGCCAGTGAAAAGTTTAAAATGTTCTTTAAACATGGGAATATTGTATTACTTTATTCTTTTTATAAGACGAGAAGATTTTATTAGTAAAGAAGGGAGACATGAAATTCCGCCAGCAAGGAGTGGAGTACTTTGACAAAAGAAAATATGACAAAATACAACAAAAAACTTACATAAAAAAAACACATCAATGAAATAAGGCGTTTCAGTTACGCTGATGATATAAACTTTATATTAGATAGCAGCTCAGATGATTACATTTCACCGACAGATAAAGGCATAATATCAGAGAGCAATTTATAAACATGATTATTTTGGAAATAAAACCATCTGGAACAATACATCTGAACTGTGAGACCTCAAAGGCTCCATCCCACTATGTACATTAGAATCAAATGTAACTGGTCTTGCATTAGATAGGTAATATATTCCTGCTAATGTGAATAACCACTCAGAATACACTGCATCAAATACAAAGGGACGATGAAGTTGGCAACTCAGTGTTGGTCCACATATGATATGGAAAAAGTTTGGGTTTTGACTTTAAAAATATGTAAAGGACAAAGAATACAAACCTTCACCACGCCATCATAGTCAGTCGAAGCCAGATAATTCCTGATATAGCTATTCCAACAAGTGCAGCTGATTTTGGATTTGTTTGACAACTCAATCACTGGATAATGGATGTCAACAGAATCATTAAAAAGTGCATGAAAGTCATATATCTTTATTTTCTTCGACACCCCGGCTGCAGAGAAGTAGTCCTCATCTCGGTCAAAACTCAAGGAGCATATAACATTTGCAGAATTATTAAAATCCCCATTCCTTAATATCCCACGTACTTTGAACTTGCTGTAGCGAGCATACTTGCACAAACCATTAAAGAATGCCCCTAGGCGATCAGTGGGTTTGTTTATCTCACCATCCTTGTATATCCGATTCCAATTTTCTCGGTTTTCTAGCAATTCCTTACCATCGCGAGCTACCAGCCCACTATCAGAACGCTGAACATTGGATCTCTCCGAAAAGTAAGCACTTTCAAGCTTATCGATATTCCTCATCAACCTTGATTCATTACAGAATGGAGCAGAAATACTATAATTCACCTCTAAACCTGAATTATTTATATGTGATGAAATGTTTTCTCTTGCATTAACAGACTCATTGGGCAAGCAAGAAAGAAACAATGACTTCGTCGTCTGTCTTCTCTCGACTTCTTCAATATCTGCTTCTAAAAACTTAATTTCTTCCACTAACTTGGAGGAGCTCTTGTGCTTTTGCTCTTTCAAAGACTCGAGAAAATGCAATAACAATTCAGATTCAGCATCCTCATGGTTAATAGATGATGATAACTCGTTCCCAAATAAGTCTTGAATTCCATTGATAACATCAGATTGTAGGATTTCTCTGTTGTACACCAACAATTAAAATTTACAAATGTTAGACAATTAATCGCTAGGTTTAGAGACACCCCCAATGTCAAATGGTTGAAAAAGTGGTTATCGCTACCCGCCATATAACTCGTTTTAGCTCTGGATAAAACTAATGTGAACTTCATAACATATTTATGCAAAAGTAACATGACATCATTATCATTGGATATAACTCAACACAAGCAAGGACTTCGACAAGTTCTAGAATTAGGGCAAGGCTGGTAAAAGTAGACGTGGGCTTGTACAAACAGATCTAGTTGAGAACATGATTCTTCTATCGAACATCAGAATGACAGTATACAATGGGGGGTTGCTAGGGAGCCTTGGGATGTAATGATTGCGTCGTTCTGTGTTCTGGTTAATATAGGCTTTCTGCTTGAGAACTTGATTCTTCTAGCCAATATCAAAATGCTAATTTATAAGTCATTAGTACTTATATTTCACCTCTTGTCACTAATCGTCAAACATCTCATTGCCCCTTTGTAGGGTTGCTAGGGAGCCTTATGATGTAATGACTGCCTCATTCAAGGTGTCCAGGTTGATACATGCTTTCTGAAAGCCCCGCTAGAAAGTCAAGAGACTAATAGTTGATGGTTCGGATCAAAAGATATAGGAAGTCATTTTAAGGGCTTGAGCTTCTTGTCCATAAGACAAAGTAATTAGTGTTCAGTTTTACTACTCTGTGAATGATTAAGGGGATCTAATTTTGGAGAGATACCTAACACCGCTTTCATTAAGTCTTTTGTTTTGTTTTCTTGAATTTAGTTGCTTTCCTTTACAAATTATTTGGATGAATCTTAAAATAGGTCTTTTGTACGTGGGATGTGCACCCTTATTGGCATATAATGTCATAATTATAGAAGGGAAACTAGATAAGATAAAGTGGGATTTGGGATGCCCAATGCCCAATCTGAGTTATTCATTTTATTGGGGGGGTACATTTAGGAACTTGGGGGAAGCGGCTTAAACCTCAACATCTAATAGTACTGAAGGCTGGCTTTGCAACTGTGAAGCATTCCCCCCATGGTCATTGAAGTTGACCACAAAGAAGCGGCATTCTACTCATGATGTATTGTATGAAACCATTTTATCTGCTTCCAGGTACAACTTCTAACATTCTAAACCACAAAAAGATACACTTAGAGCCATGTTTTGCAACACACTGACTTACATTAATAGAACTTTACAACAGTACAAAAGGAAGTAGCACAACTTGTAACTGTCCTCAAAATATTTTCTACATACTGGTTCAGTAGTACCTGGTTGTTGGGCGTGATGAAGGTTCAGGATGAAGCAGCCAAAGACAAAATCCAGCTTCCTTGGAACTCTCTGACAAGAAATTCGGAGGAAGAATCCTATAACGCAGATCCAGCATTGCGACAGCACGAGCTCTTTCAGAGTCAAAGAAGCAAAGTAACTGACAAGGAAAAAGGTACACGTAAGATGCAAAAGTAATGCCGTCTCTCAGCCGCTTCAAGAGCAAGAACTATAATTACAATACACTGGGGAAAAGAGCAATGCATTAACTACTAGGAAGGATAGCATAACAATGACTCTTCTTAGATAACATAAACAGCCATATCAAACTTAATCTCATCCGAGAAACTAATCAACTACCTTAAAGACCCTTCCTTTTAGGAGTTTTTAAGCAACAATTTCATATCTTGTACTACAATAATTTAACATGCTTATCCTGCTACTGCTACAAGTCAAAAGTAAATGGTCATCATTTCCTGCATCATTAAAAATCAGATTAAAAGTTAAAAAGTTTTAAAAAATTGAGGAAGTGATCAATCATTCTAATAATTCCCGCCTAGGGGCTAGGCATTTATCTACTACCTTGATTTGGTTAGGCACCTTGTGGGCGTCCAATAAGAGCTGATGTGGCGTAGCCTCTTGAAAATGCTCATGTTGTGACACTAACTCAACCAAAGTTAAATATATCTTTTAAGAAAGTTATCCTAGTGTAGCATGTTTCGGATAATGTATCACGTACCAACTAAGTGACACGAAAAAACCTTCCCCTACTGTACTCCGTAACATGAAAGTGACGTTTTCCATTCTCATATTCGTTCTATGCCCTACATCTGCATCAAACCGTGTAAGATGCAAGCAAAATATTGATGAAGTCCCTACGAGGATTGATTAAAAGCTTGTTCAAAGGGGAATTCAAATTTTCCTAAAACGAAAACTTCAAGAAATATCGAAAGCTGTTCAAAAGCTTCCTCAAGTCCTCTCTGTATTAACTTTTTAAGAAATTTTTTATAACAAAAATCAGCATAATAAATGGCAAGAATACATGAATCAACCTTGATGTCGGTAACAAGAAAACAAACTGAATTTGTCTATAAGATCAGTCAAAATAGATACAAGAAAGATCATAGAGATTGTAGACTTGTGGTATACAATAACAAACAGTTAATTTATGTCTAGCATAAGGTCTACCAAGCAAAAACCATACGATATTGTAAGAAAGTTCTTGTCACGAATAACCATTCGCTCACCTCAAACAGAAGAATCCCAAGACAGTAGATATTTGATGACAATGTGCAGCGGTTATCCCCGAGCTCCTCGGGACTGGCATACCACTTCACTTCCGATGAATCACTTGCAAAAGTTAACAGTAATTTGGATGAATCAGACACATGAAGGCCTCTGGAATTGCTCTGGGTCCTATTTTTTATAGCAGGCTTACACCCTTCATTGAATTCATTCCCAGAAAATTGCGGACCAGCGATATTGACATTGCACTCATTTGCAGATTTGACACCAGATCTATTTGGAAACTGAGGCCACCGTCCGACTATGTTTGTGTTCTCTCCAGGTTTTATTTTTTTTGCCCATTGACTAACAATGGGAAGACTACCCTGTTCTAGTGGCCTCTTCTCATTTCGATTGTTATCTGGGTGGTGAACATCTTGATCCCTTAAGTTCTCTATATTCTCGATCTGGACAGATGACCCAAGGTACACAATCTCATTTGATAGCAGCAACTTAAAGTAGGATGGCCGTAAGTCTACCAAAGCAACTCCTCGAGAATGAGAATTATTTACCATATCCACAATTTGCCTAAATATATACAAGCTTTTAATTTTATTTACCTTATTCTTCCCGGATTTCAGCCATTCTCTCAGGCTGACCCCATCATGAAAAGCATCAGGACAAAAATCAGATAATGGTTTTGGAATTACATGGGAATCAGGTGCAACAACTTTTCTATTTGAAATCAGTAGTGCACCTGAATCTACCTTGACACCAGCAGCCTTTGGATAAGTCTGGTCTCTAAGTTCAACTCCCAGTCCTTCACGGACTGGCCCTCTACATATCACTCCTTTACCCTTCAATGTATTTTTAACAAAATATTCAGAAAAGCCAGACTTAGAGAGAATTTTTGACCTAATGCCACTAGGGGAGAATAATGAATTGCTCAAAACAGGTTTACTTGTATTACTCAGCAAATTTTCTGCAACTTCATTGCGATTGTTGTTTGGAGATTTTCGATCCAAGGTTTCTGGATTATTTTTATATCCTACATCAGCCCAAACATTAGACATTTCCCCACTGCTGACTCTGTAACCAGCATCTCCATGAGAACCCCCATTTCCAGATCCGCCTGCTATTTGATACAAATGTTGCCACTTGCTCTGTCTAGTCTGCATTTTATCTATATTACTTGAGGTACCCACTACAGCTAAGTTTTCGCTACTATAATTTCTCAATGTTAACTCTTCAACCCTGACCCCAGTATCATCCATACAGCGAGGGCTAGCACATGTATTTTCAGATGCACCAATTCTATCCAGGTTAATAGCATCTAAAGTATCTGTGAAGAAGTCAGGTGAGTTTTTGTGATCATCACATTCGCTGGGTATTACCATTTCATTCAATTCCAGTATATCGGAGCTGTTGGGCTGTAATGAGTACTCACTCTCTTTGCTCTGGAGGTGTGTGCCATTGATGACTGCTGTTGCAGTAACTTCATCACCCATTCCTACATCCATACCGTCCATTCCAAGAACACTTCACTCGTTCATATTGAATTTTCAGCAAATTAAGAGCATACTCAGTCTGAAAATACAATAATTACAAGACAAGTATTACTCCGCAAAACAAATGTTACAGCAAAGATTATCAATTTATACAACAACTATAAAGCTGAACTACATACATTAATTCATTGCCTTTTAATTTCGAAAGAACATCTAGCAGCATCAAATAGAGTAACTTGCAATAAGAAGTAATCCTTGAAATAAAGAATGATGAAGAAAACAGAAACCCATACACATTGTACACACACACAAGTACACAAAAAAAAGGAGTTCAACAAAGATCATCTGATATAACTTAAATTTCACTTTCAAATCATCTTTTGAAATTGTATCCACGTGAGAACCCGAGCCCAATACCGAAACAGGCCTAAAATCTGAGGGCTTGAATCATAGTATATAAAAAGAATAGAATCAGGTCCAATTATGTATGATCCCCATAGATATAGATATAGGGAGGGAGAGAGTAATAAATTACCAAAATCTAAATGAGGTGTACTATCTATCTTCAGTGCAGTTTTCAGTTGGGAAGTTGTTATCTTTTTCAATCGTTCCACCCAACCAAACAAAGTAAAATATTAGCTCAATTGAACTCAGTGTTAACACAGGTACGGTAAATTCCTCTCAATATAAATGTAAAATAGGCTCTCCATGGTAAATTCGTTTTAAGTATGATGAATAATTGTCAGACAATTTAGAAAACACGGATTCAAACTTGCAAGTTCTTCTCTTTTCCAATCATTTCTTATAAACCAAACAAACGCAGTAAATTATCAGTTCATCAAGATACCAATTATATAACATAAATATATATATTGATATTATTGAAAGATTATCATACCTACTTGGGCCCAAATTGGAAAAAATAAAATAAAGCAGAGGTGTACTGAAGAACATCCCTGAGCAAGTGCGAGATTTGGTAAGCCCTGAACTAAAAAACCCTAAAGAGATACAGACATTAACCCCAAAAAAATGTGTGTGATATATATAGATAGAATAATTTATCGTACTTGCCTCAAATGGCAAAGAAAAGACTGTTCCCCAATTGAATTTGAACCTCCCAAATTAGTTACTCAATTCAATTTGAATAGTGTAGGAGAGTACTATTCATTCGCTTTAATAATTGGGTTTGGCTGACCTCCGAACCTCCATTTGGGTTCAGGCTGCGGCTCAGATGACGCCACGTCAATCAGCGGAGTAGTATATATAATAAATAGGAAATGACTGGGGCGGACGACGTAGGGGAAGGGGAAAGTGATTGTAATTTTCATTCTATCTTGTTCTTTGAGTTTTAAAAATAAAGTATATATATTTCTTTCATTAGATAATTATTTTTGTTTCTTAATATAAAAGTCGTTTGAATAAGCATTAATTATTTAATTTTTAATATTACTTAAAGTAATAAATACTATAATTTTAGTTCTCTTATTATTTTTTGTCTAATAAACAATAATATATCCTTCTATAAAAATAATATAGACAATTGATATTATATTTAATGTTATACAAATAGTAAATACTTAACATTAGCATTAACGGGAGACGTGGATGGAACTCTTTTTTTCACGAGTAATGCAAATGCACGAGCCTCTCTTCATCTCTGTTTGTTAGTCCTTTCTCTTTGTATTCAGATGACAGATCGGATCCAAGGTAATTAATTACTTTTGTTTGTCTGCTAGTGCTAGGTAGATGAAAATCATATTTGGGCAAACAACAAGTTATATTTCTAGAGATCGACCTAGTAGTACGAAGCAATCTTGTTCAGTACTTCTCAAAAAAAGCTTATCGGTAATAAATGTAAGCCGGGAAAAGGGCAGACAATATTGACATGCTCCTCAATAATCTCAAAATAATTCCCCGTAGTTTACGTTTTACTTTCCTTTCCTTCTGCTTGAAAAGTTCCAAGGAGAGTTCATCCGTTGGTTTCAATCAGATATCCTCATCTCAACTCCAAGAACATATTTTACCACCTCGTATGTCACAAATGCAATCGCTATAGATGGGACCAACAAAGCTAATTAGCTAAAATGAAACAGTATTTGGAAATCAAATTTACAATTTTGAAGCATGACATCTCAGACATATCAACAGTTAATAAAGTTCATCTGCCATACAGTGAAAATATAGACTCGTGCTAAAGACTAACCTTCACTGAATTGGGGACCAAACCCTTGTACAAATTAAGCTCCAATGCCTTAATTCATGCATGGCGAACTGTTTTCCTAAATGCATCAATCATGCCAGTATATTCAAGTGGTGCTTTGGTCATCCCATCACCGGTAACAACTGCATGCAGCATCATCTTTCCAGCCCACCATCTGCATTCTTCGACGGATCGATAACATCAAGAGGATAAGCAACTGTCTGGCCAACAGTTCCAACTGCGTCCCTGCATGCAAGTTTTGTTGTTACACTCAACCCTGCGTCTTCAACTAGTCCAAATGGTCTAGATTTGATTAACCAGTCTTTTAAAGATTCATATACGGCAAAGTTGAGTCCCACATAAGGTATATATCTACAAACACCAACATCTACCTTTTCAGGCTTCTTGACAGAGAAAGCATTGCTACAGTTGTGAAAAGAAGAATGTCTAAAATAAACACCAGATAGTTCCAATCAACAATTTGCAAAAACCAAAAACTAATGCCCAGCCCTTTAGGCAAGAAAGTGAGGCGCATGCAGCGTTTTCGTCATGTACGGTCTTTGCCAACCTAACATTTAAATCAAATTTCCTTTGCTTTCGCATTCACATGCCCTCTATTTCTTCAACTCTCCCAATTGATATGTTTAAGATCGCTAGAGTGAACACGACCGAACTCGTAAACACATACATGGACAGTTATCATGCTGAACAATTAGCAGTAAATTATTGGCTGCAGGAGTATTTACGAAAAACAATGTAGTATCTACAGAAAGAGTAACCTCTCACCCAGTGATACGGCTCCCTCATGTATACCATGAGATTGGGTGTTTAAACCTCTAGTTATACAATAAAGAGCAAGGAACACTATAAAAAAATGGGCCTTCAGCAACAACCGATTTTCGTTGCTAAAGGTGCCAAATTTCGTTGCAAAAGGGTTTTGGCAACGACTTTACTGTCGTTGCGTCTTTCGTTGCGTAATGAGCGTTGTTAATTGTTCCGCAACGATCGTATTTTTTTCGTTGCCAAAAGTAATACATTTTGCAACGAAATTTGGCTTTCGTACAGAGACATCGATCCTTTAGCAACAAAATGTATTGTTGCAGAATAATTAAAATGTCGTTGCTAAAAACCCCATTTCGTTGCAAAAGCCTGCTATTTGGCAACGAAATGAACTCTTTTTTTTTTGCAACGACCATACATTTTCGTTGCAATTGACACCATTTTGCAACGTCATTTTTCGTTGCAGTAAATTATGAAAATTGTTGCCTAAGCTTACTTTCGTTGCGAAATGTAAATTTTTTAGCAACGATTTTCGTTGCTGATTATATTATTTGGCAACGACATTATGTTGAATTAACAACGAAAATGTTTGTTGCTGGTTATTTTTCAATAGCAACGAAAGTCGTCGATTAGCAACGACATTATATGTTGCAGTTTCTTTATATGTGCAACGAAAGTTAATATGATTTACAACGATAAAAATATTGCCTTTTATTTTAGTATTAGCAACAATATCCTCTCCGTTGTTATTAGGTTAATTTTTCGTTACCAAATATTATATTTTTAATGCCATTAGCAACGAAAATTTGTTGCTAAATGTATAAAAAATTGTTGCTATATTAAACTTGTTCAACGCTTTGGTAACGAATTATATTGTTGCCAAATCAAAATTTGACATTCTTTTTGTGTACCAAGTTGGCTCAATGTCCCCATAGCAAATAATGACAAAAATACAAAAAACTAAAATATTATTAACTTAATAAAATCATCAACTACATAATCATTCATTATCTTTACAATTAACCATCTAAAGCTACCGCAGTTCTTCAATCAAAGTATATATCTACATATATAGGGAGAGTACACTTTATAATTGTCCCTTGTCTTCCGTAGAAGTAGCACGAAAATTTGATACCCAGTATTATAAGGCAGATCGTAAAAGCAATCTTCCTGCACATATTTAAAAATAATAACAAGTCAGGAAAATAAAGCAAATAGGTCACCAGAGGCACTTAGTGCCAAAATCAGTACACAAATACAATAAAGTTGCTACGTGGTACTAATGTACACCGTATTGCTCATAAGCAGAAAAAGGCAAATAGACAATCACAATATCATTTGCTACAAATCCATATAGAAAAAGAACCTTCAGTGCGACTATATGATTGCTCTGTTACAAGAAAAAATTGGAATCTTAAATGGCCATTTCATGAATTAATGTCAATAAGCATAGTGGTAAACATATTTTCTGTTACAAGACTTGTAGATTATTATTATATGTTGACCTCAAGTCAGAATTCAGTCACATTCAACAACCACAATCATCACACAATCTTAAATAACAATGTTTAGATTTCACATAATTAACATTGTTAGTGTGCCAATGTTTTTCTTAACCAAGGGTCGTGCTATTTATTCTTGTCATTAGATTACCTATAAAATGCAACTACATGTGTGTTTTTCTATAACATCTTAATCAAATGTGTAATAAAGCATTGTTTAGCATATGCCGCCTTTAAGGAAATTAGGTAGTTGTTAAAATCATTCGTGTAATATAACTCAAGCTTCTATCTAACATTGAAACCGAGTCTCCTTACCTACTGTGGCAAATGGATGATTTGAAGCTATCTTAGTGAACTCTTCTTTCCAATTTGGCCTTGCAAAGTGTGTCCTAACCTGAAACAAAAATAGAGTTTCTTTTTTATGCTCATAGCAAGAGATATGCTTGCTTATTAGTTGCAATGCAAGTCTTATATAGTTTATCTGCAACATTTATAGAGATGAATGAGTAACTATGGAGTAATTTTAAATTTTAATTGTCTCATACCCTGGTTCCAGATAGGATGTCAACACCATGTTTGGTATGGTTGAGAGCTTGGACCATTGTGATACGGGTTGACCTTGCATCACCCTCTTCATAAACACTAGTAAGATAATTGTGCATCTCAATTTGGCCCTTTAGGTTTCAGAGTAATTCAAGAACATAGAGTGTTAGTAGTTAGCACATTGAATTGGGGACTTGCTATGAAAATTATTGGAGAATACACTATGTCATTAAACTTCTCCAATTCAGGCTTCCGGCTGGAGAGATAGGCTTGCAGCATCAAAAACAGATAATGGAGGGATGGTTAGTTATATGCACATAACACATTTATACTTATGCACAATGTCATTTAAATTTTATCATTTTCTTTGAATGATTAGGCATTCAAGTGACCCTGATACTGAAAATGGAAGGAGAACCCTGATACTCCTTTGCTTTCGGTGTTTGGTAGCTGGTACTCACTGCTGAGTTGATACAGTAGATACTGTGAAACACCTTCCTGTTTTAAAATAAAACTACTACTTTAGGAAGTCAAATGAATATCTCTCACAAATTTCAGCTAAAAATTTAAAACTACAATCCGGGAAGGCACAATTCAATGCTACTTAGCTTATCGGTTATCACAAACAAAAAACAAAAATAAGGAAAAGAGCAGTGATATGTTGCCAAATTCCCTGCAAAATCAACAGCAAAACTGACTATTTGAGATCAATCGTCAATTAATATCAAAGTAACAAAACCTGCATATATGGCAAGATGCAGTTCTCCCATATATGATTTATTATTGACAGCCAAGATGCAGTTCACTCATATGATTTATTATTGACAGCCAAGATGCAGTTCACTCATTCAAACATGTTCAAACAAGTGTATTGTAACACGTGGTGGCAGTTACAGGGAAAAATTATATTTGATCAGCATAAGATTACAAATGATGATATCAAAACTTATTTTACAAAATTCACGATAACAAACCATGGTCTTCTTATTATATATGATTCAAACTTGTCGTGAAAACTTTGTATATGTACACACATAAATTATAAACATCAACATCAAATAGCATGGTAAATTGCCTTTAGTTTATGAATATATGCACTATATATTTGATAAGTGTGCAGATCCATTTTTAATGAGGAATAAATGTGCAAATCCATACTATATCATCAGGTGCATAATCTTTCAAGTGGTGATATAATGAAGATATATAGGCATGCCCAAAAAAAAAGACAGATAAATGGTTGTAGATATTTATTTATTCTAAACCATCTATTCTTTTCTTTACATCTGTTTGCTGGGACCATACAAAATGTAGGCAATAGTACCAGTAAGTTCTTTTTATGCAACCCGCCGAATGTTAAACTAACTGCAGGATTTATTGTCCACTATATTCTGAGTCATGTTATTCACTTTCAAACCAAGTCATTTGAAAAATAACTTAAAAGTGAGACAAAAGGTATAATCAAAGATGCAATCAGAACCAACACGTCAGCTCCTTACCCACTTCTTTTTCTACCAAAGGATACCATAATTTATTTGATGAGCATGATTTGCTTTATCTCGTAAGTCAAGTAGTTGACTTAAGTATGTTCCATTAAATCTATGCTCAGTTTGAATCTTTGAGAATTTGAAGGTTAAATATTTTGATTAATAATAATACGATAAGTTCTTCATTTCTTCCAAACTTGAAGTTTCACAACAGACTACTAGTGTGGAACTGTGAATACTGTAACAAAAAAAACACATGTACATATGTAAAATCAAAATGACAATCCAAATAGAAATTGTGATAGCACTTAGGAATTACCACCCTCGTTGATACTGAAATAATTATTGGTTGCTGACCCAACATAACCCTAGACCTGTTCTTCATTGCTCTTCCACACATTTTTCTTTAAATAACGAAATAAATGAGCAAAATATGCATCCCAATTCACAAGATGGTTGTCCTGCAGTTTCTTTCCCTGTTTAATATTTGGTCCAAAAACCGTGAGCTGAAAAAGGTAATGAAGTGAGAGGCTTAACTAGGTGAATATGTGAGTGTGTTTGTGTAAAAAGAACAAATTACTCACTATAACATATTTGTGTAAAAAGTTGTAATGATTACTCACAAGGTACTATCCTCCAAACCTGTCCCCTCCATATCTGTCACATTTGGCTCAAGCCTTGGGGCTGTGAGCATTGATGATAAACTTGCGGTGTAGCTCGAGGATAATGTCAACAAGACAAAAAGCCACACTGACACCACTACAAGAGCATAATTGTTGTGAATTTGTTCCCCTATATGAATAACGAACTTAATTGTGAGAGTTTTCCTCTTGTTAAAGGGAGAACTACATAACCTAAACAACAGAAATATAAAATGAAAAATATGGTCATTCTGTTACAGGAGACAGCATAAGGTTACCCCCAACCACACTATGGTGCAGCAGTATCTCACTGAATGTTTCAGGAACAGACTTGGGGTTCTGGCTCATCAAAGTCGGTCTTTAAAGTTTTCCATATACGACTTAAAATACGTAAATCAGACAGCTATTAATACCACTAATGGTAAAAAGGGAACTTACTTTGAGTAAAGAAAAGCGAAGAGGAGGTGAACCAAAGGGCAGTGCTTATCTGGTTCTGCCAAGGGCCTTCAAATTCAGGACTTGAATGACGTTCCAATAGCCAACACCACTACACGAGCATAATTGCTAGACTAAGACTTTTTTTTATTATGGAGCAACATAGAACAGATAAAAACTTATTACAATAATTACTATTTATGATTTAGATTTATTTATGCAAGTGGAAGGAGCAATGGTTTATATGTGAATGTGTGAGTGTGTTTGTGTGCAGACTACATTTACAAACTTCTTATACATGATCTATATTTAAAAGATAAGTCTTATGGCAAGACTAACAGCACAACAGGTAAACTAAAGTAAATGTGGATATGATGAGGGAAATCTGATGAAGATTAACCTGTTTATGTTAACAAATAATATTGGGGAACTTTAAATAGGATGTTAGTACCTTGTGAGTAATCATTACAACTTTTTACACAAATATGAACAGATTAATGAATCAGGCTATAAGAAAGCATAACACACCTAGTAGCTGCGCCATGCATGTAGCGAGGATGCAAGAATAACTGAGTTGTGCCCCAAAGAGGTCGAATCTTGGTACCCTAAAAGTCACATTAAATTGAATCCTAAGATACGAACAACCCTGTGAGGGCAGTAAATTTAACAAGAAGCATGCAATTTGATTGATCAAGGTGCAAAGTTTCTGATGCAAGAATCAAATGCTACTTCTACATTCCCCAGGGTCAATTTGTTTTTGATCCATTATCAATCTACTGTTGGAATGTATATCCCTTTCATGATTGTCAAACATGCCTCACATAAGTTTGATAGCAGATTGAGAATAAGTCAATCCATACCAAACTTTTTCAGTTTTCTCTAACATTTTAACAAAAGAAATGTGAATTTGGGGATCATGTTTCTACAGATTTCCATAAACTTGACGTGAACCATGCCTGAAAAGAACTAAAGTTGCCTTTTCAAGAATTGGGTACTACAGATTTTACGGAAAGTGTAAGAATACCAATGACAGCTGGCATAAGTTAATCAACACCCTATATCAAATTTTAGACAGAAATAACACAATGGAGGAGGGAAAATACATTCCTGAGCAAGAAAGAGAAAAAAAATTATTATAACTCCAGCATTACCTCATTAATCTGGAATGAGAGCCTCCAATCATATGCTGCCATATACATGTTTTTCTCCTCATATCCGATGCGAGCTAAATTAGCAATTAAAACTGCCCATACAAAAGTAACATATTGTCAGTCGACCGATGAAAGTCGAGAGATTGAGACGAGTTCGAGATCTGGGGGTTTGGGCGTTTGGGACGAGAGATTGAGACTCGAGAGTTCGACTGTTCGAGATCTGGGTTTGGGATTTGGGATTTGGGAATTGAGATTTGAGGGTTACGGACTTCAGTTCAGAGTCTAGGCTAGTAGAATAGTAGAGGGTGGCTGAGTATTACTTATTATTTTAAGTAGGAGACTAGGAGTGACTAGACAGTAGACACTAGAAAGCATGGTTTTTTATTCGGTTTTCAGTTAAACTGAATAATCCAAAAATAAAATTCGTACAAATTAATCGAAACATGTAAAAAAATCGGATATAATCGAAATATTAAAAACAACTAAATTATCAAAAAATTCGGTTAAATTATTTGGATTCGGTTTGATAATTCAATTATTCCCATTTTTTGCTCAGCCCTAGATCTGAGCAATAGAGTAAGGGAGGAAAGATTTTTTGGCTAATATTAACCCCTATATATATATTTAATTATTCATTAATATATATATATATATATATAATTAAATACTTATCTCTATGAAATATTTTAAATTGTAGTTAGAGTGGGGAGATTTTTGGGATAATATTTCATTTTTCGTGTTTAATTTTTTATTGCTAGTATTTTATTCACCTTTGTATTGAATTATACTTTTTTATGAGATAATTGATTAATTCTCTTTGTGATATAGTTTAACATATTTACATCAAATACTAAAAATACTAACTAAAAAATACTAAAATACTACTTAAAAAATACTAAAAAGAATCAAAATAAAAATATTAAAATTCAAATTATTTTGTTAATTAATCAAAACAACAAAAATTCAAATTACATCATTAAAATACTAAAATCATAACATATTTACATCATAACATAACATATTATAATATTTACATATTTACATCATATTTACATCATAACATATCATATCAATTATACTAAATGATGTAAATATATAAATATGATAATATGTTATGTTATGATGTAAACATGTTCTGATTTTAGTATTTTAATGATGTAATTTAAATTTTTATTGTTCTGATAAATTAACAAAATAATTTGAATTATAGTATTTTAGTATTTTTTAAATTTTAGTATTTTTTTTATTTTTTTAATTAGTATTTGATGTAAATATGTAATTAGTATTTTAGTGTCGGGTAAGTGACTTTTAGTATTTTGATATGTTATACAACTATGGTGAAATTTTAGTATTTTAGTATTTGAATTTTAGTATTTTGATTAAATGATGTAAATATGTTATGATGTAAATGATGTAAATATATAAATATGATAATATGTTATGTTATGATGTAAATGATGTAAATATGTTATGATTTTAGTATTTTAATGATGTAATTTAAATTTTTGTTGTTTTGATTAATTAAAAAAATAATTTGAATTTTAGTATTTTTAATTTGATTTTTTTTTAGTATTTTAGTATTTTTTTAATTAGTATTTTTAGTATTTGATGTAAATATGTAATTAGTATTTTAGTGTCGGGTAAGTGACTTTTAGTATTTTGATATGTTATACAAATATAGTAAAATTTTAGTATTTGAGTAAAATTTTAGTATTTGAGTAAAATTTTAGTATTTTAATATTTAAATTTTAGTATTTTGATTAAATTATGTAAACATGTTATGATGTAAATATGATGTAAATGACGTAAATATGATAATATGTTATGTTATGGTGTAAATGATGTAAATATGTTATGATTTTAGTATTTTTAATGATGTAATTTGAATTTTTGTTGTTTTGATTAATTAACAAAATAATTTGAATTTTAGTATTTTTTTGAATTTGATTTTTTTTAGTATTTTTTTAATTAGTATTTTTAGCATTTGATGTAAATATGTAATTAATATTTTAGTGTCAGATAAGTAACTTTTAGTATTTTGATATGTTATACAACTATGGTAAAATTTTAGTATTTTGATATGTTATACAACTATGGTAAAATTTTAGTATTTAAGTAAAATTTTAGTATTTTAGTATTTGAATTTTAGTATTTTGATTAAATGATGTAAATATGTAAATATGATAATATGTTATGTTATGATGTAAATATGTTATGATTTTAGTATTTTAATGATGTAATTTGAATTTTTGTTGTTTTGATTAATTAACAAAATAATTTGAATTTTAGTATTTTTAATTTGATTTTTTTTAGTAATTTAGTATTTTTAAATTAGTATTTTTAGTATTTGATGTAAATATGTAATTAGTATTTTTAGTATTTTAGTGTCGAGTAACTCACTTTATAGTAAAAAAATCTTTATAGCTGGTTTGTTTGAACATTTATTTAAGGAGAGTGGGAGGTCTAGAGTTCAATTCTCAAGGATGACATTATTTTATTTTATTTTTTAAAAAGCCCACGGGCCGGGCCATGCTTTTTTTATTAATATTACTACTATTATAATTATGGAAAAATTACATACTCTAATACATTTTTAAAAATAATTACATCAATAGTGCACTCATATAATATTTATATAACTAATACATTTTCATATTTATTTACATATTTTAGTGTAATTAGGATTTCTTAATTTAGGGAATTATAATTCATTTAAAATTCCTTAATTTAGGGATTAGTTATAACTTCTTCTCTTTCTCCTCAAGTTATTTAACAAATTCAAACTTTTAATAATAACAATGAAGAAGAAAGAGAGCAGCGACACCAGCAGCAGGAAAGCAGCAGCAGGAAATCAGACAGTGCTTGGTGATGATGAATCCATGAGGGGTGGTGGTGACGATTGATCAAGCTTCCACTTGTGGTGGTGGCGGTGGTCTTGGGATGGAAAAGAATTGATGATGACAGTTGATGTTTGGTTGCTGGGAAAAAATAATGTGAGGGGATATGGAGGATCAATGGAGAGTCCACTTCCTTTGCCCATATAATTTAATTATATGAAGATGGAGAAGAGAGAAAGATGAGAAAATGGAGTCTTGAAATGGTGCAATGGACTCGGAAAATATGAAGGACCGGTGATGAGGGTGGAGTCTAAGGAGAAGGGAAGAACGTTACCATCGCTCTGTTTCTGCAGTTTTTTCATAATGCAGTTGGTAGCCAAACCTTCATACCAAGGTAACGAATTATGTTTTATTAAGTTTTTAATTTATTTTGCATGTAATACAGTTGGTAGCCAAACCTTCATGCGGTTGGTTGCCAAATTTTCAGACCAATGTAACTAATTCATACTGCAGGTGTGAAGATAGATTGGTTATCTTGGTATAAAAGTTTTATTACCTTGGTATAAAAGTTTGGTTACCAATTCAATTTTATTAAGTTACCAATTTCGTTTGAATGTGATGGAGTTGGTAACCAACCATTCATATAAAGGAAACCATTTATTATTTATGAGTAACAAAATAGTTATAAAAAAAATTCAGAACATTAATAGTTACATTTATTTATTTTAAATTTTTTTGTAGGGCGAATCTTCTTCTTATTCTCATTGGCGTTTTGGACAACGAAGATTCGCGGCGGTGTAGCGGTGGTGTAGCGGAAGAATCAGCGTCTTGGCCATTTTTGGATACTTTTCTCTCTCTACAAAGTCACTCTCTATAGTGAGAAAATACATACTTTTGATGAATAAAGTTCATGATGTTCCTGGATCAGAATTTATTTTTGTTGTTAGATTTTAAATTTTTGAATTTGAATTTGAATTATTAACAGTTATTTCTCCTTGATTTTAGGTTTCCTAATTAATGTGAATTGTACTATTTTTATAATATGAGTCATAAGCACACTATTTTTGTAATTATTTAGTTGATGCACTTTTCTTGTAAATACTTTTTATTTGTTGTATACTTATGTAAAGGACCCAATTATTGGAATAATTATTATTATAATTATTGTAATAATTATTATTATAATTATAATAATAACAATTAATAATAATAGCAATTATAATAATGATTAATAATAACAATAATAATAATAGTAGTTATAATAATAGTAATAGTAATAGTAATAGTAATAGTAATTATAAACAAAAAATCCTATACTAATCCTATAATAGTAATAGTAATAGTATAGTAATAGTAATAGTAATTATAGTAATAGCAAAAAGTGAAAGTCTGACACAATCTGCAACGAAGGACAAATTTTGTTGCTAAACATATACTTTTAGCAACGACTTATAAAATCGTTGCCCGAAAAAATCGTTGCTAAAGATCCATTTTTTTGTAGTGAAAGAATAATATATATATAGAAAACTGATCAGGTCCGGACTCCCGGACCTGATCAAAATTCGGACCCCATTTTTTTTTGTAGAACAACTAAAAAAAAATATGGAACTAAATTTTTTTCATAATACAGTGTTTTAGGTGTGTTTTTAATACCTAAACCAACCAATGTATGTACAGTCTGCCCAGACTGTACAGAAATATTTTGGTATAGACATCCAAATCACACCAAAAATACTGTATTATGTAAAAATTCCAATTCTATAAATTTTTTTTAGTTGTTTCAAAAAAACAAAACAAAAAAAAGTCCGAATTTTAATAGAGTCTGGGATCCCGGACTGAATCCGAACTATATATATATATATATATATATATATATATATATATATATATATATATATATATATATATATAAAAGTAGCATGATATATTTTATTGTGAGGTGCGTAGCAAAAATTAAATTATATGAAAAAATGTTGCAATGGGTTTTTATTGGATTCATGAATTCAATGAATATTGCATTATTAAATATTTATTCATATCAATGAGATATTAGTTTAGTAGTTAAAAGTAGAGTACCGATATTTTTAGGTTCTATGTTTAATTTTCACTCATGTGAGTTTATTTCTTCCATTAACCGTAGAAGCAAAAAGTAATTGAATATGAATTATATAGGGAGTTGATATTTCCACACGATCCCAGAGAGTCCCACCTGCATGTGAGAGACTCATGTGAAAATATTATTTGAACATGTCATGTAAAAAAGTCGATTCACACTTATGTGAGTTTATTTCTTCCCTTGGCCGCATAAGTAAAAAATATTTGAATTATATAAAGAACTGATATTTTCACGTAATTTCGTTGATTTTCACTTTTACTTGAGAGAGACTCATGTAAAAGTTTTAATTTTCATTATATAAGTAAGCAGCAAAAGTAAAAAGTGCTTGAATTTCGTGGCTTTCAATATATATTTTTTGCAAGTCTTACTATGTTATCTTATGCCACAAGTACAAAGCACATTTTCATTTTCATTTTCATTTTCGTGTCTGATGCTATACATTTTTAAAGTTACCTTAGCTATGATTTCCCCCCTTTTTCTTTTACACTCTGTTTCTGAGTTTTGAATAGAAAAGAAAAGAATAGAAAACTTAAATTAGAATAGAAAAGAAAAGAATAGAAAACTTAAAGTTTTCTTTTGTGTTGTTTCTGAGTTTTTAATGGAAAGGGATAGAAAATTTAAAATTGAGGACATGAGTTGTAATTTAAAATTTATTATATTAAAATTTGAGGATAATATAGGAATTATAAAAATATTACTTATTCTAATTTTTTTTCCGTCCAAATCATGTCAATTTTGGACGGAAAACTTTGGCAGGAAGAGTGACCAAGTTTTCTATCTATTTCTTTTCTTTTTTGTTTATTAAATAACTCAAAAACATAAGAATTGGAAAGAAAACTTAAATTTTTCGTCCATTTTTTTTCTTTTTTGTCTATTTTAAAACTCAGGAACAGAGAATGTTTGTTTTTTAAAAGGATTGTCAACAAGTTATTTCTTTTATAACGCAGGATTAGGTGGTGAGGCAATTGAGCACCTACTCCTTGAGGGGAATTGATTATCTTTTTCTTTTTCTTTTTTTTTTTTGGGTGCAAATTAGATGATTATCTTCATTTTCCGACATTTGAATTTGTTAGTTCCTAGAATTGGCACTAAACTGTCTGATTAAATTAATTTTCCAATTCTAGTTGGTTTGAATAGTCTCAAGAAAGATTCGACTATGTGAAAAAAAAGGTTTTATGGAGACTCATTTCAATAGGTGAAGAAATCTTGTAAAAATATATGTAAAAAAAAATTGTCTTGTTATATGATATGATAAACTAAAGAATTATATGCCAATTACTTTTAAAACACATTATACTATGTTATAATACCATTAATAAAAAAACATTTTGGGAACCGAGGGAGTATATATGTTAGTAGGCCTAAAATTTGGAATAATATTAAGTCTATTGTTTATTTTGGGAATCGAGGGAGTATATATGTACTTCTTTTGTAGAATACTAATATTATAGATCTCCCATAATCTCTTCAACCACTTTAAATTCAACCACTTTAAATATTTAAATGACATATTACAAAAATTATTTTTAATAGTCTCTCTAACTTTAGTCATCAAATCTGTAACTTCATCATCTCTCTTTAGAATGGGTAAGTTGACATTGTCTCTTCAAAACATTTATTTTATTTTGGGAGAATCAAAATCATATAAAAAATGCTAAAAATATTTATTTTGTTTGATGAATTTGATGTACAATTCATTTAAAATTTAATATTATTTTTTATTAATTTAAATCAAATACTGCATTAATTGAATTAAAAAAATCGATAAAATATAAAATATTAAAATAATAAATAATACTTATCACGCTGGGGGTGAACAAACTTCAATTTAAAATTTTATTTTTAGTTTTTGCTCGGAGATGCTATAGCCATATAAATATTTACAGTAAGAATTATATGTCACAGACAACACTGTTTTGTCGGTTAGTCTATTAGAATCTAAATTATTGGGTTTCTTTCGATCTTCCGTTCAATCCGTTGTAGAGATTTGTAACTTTTAGATGCATTTATGAATTACTGATAGCTAAATCAAGCAATTTAGTTTTAAAGACTCCCTTTTTATGGCATTTTTTTTCTAGACACAGAGAGTAGATAGATGGTGAAAGAAATGAAGCTGAATTGGAAAGCGTGGTGGTGGTCTCTTCTTAAGAACAATCACTGGGTTGTTAAATTAGCAGTCGCATTTCTCTTGGTGGGTCTTGCTTTTAGACTTCTTTCCTCTCGATCCACTGAGTTTCCCAATGTTGCAGAAACCCCTTTTATTCAGGAACCTCATCACCCAAAACCTCAAGCTCAGATTCCTCATAAAGGTACTCAAGAATCAATTTTGAATTTCTGGGTATTATAATTGGCAGCTATAGCTGCAAATTTTGGTTGATCTGCTGATGTTTCCTTGGCCTTGGGTGGCTCTCTTTAAATTTTTTGTTTATACAAGAAAATGTAAATGTTAAGGCTGTCTTTGATTTGATTTTTGTTATGTACTAAGTTGTTGTTTTTTGTTAAGCTGAAGATAGTGTAGGAAAATGTGATCTTTCTATTGGGAATTGGATCGGAAATCCGGCAGGTCCTCTTTACACTAATGAGAGCTGCCAATTTATTGAAACTCATCAGAATTGTATGAAGAATGGGAGGCCAGATAAAGGGTATCTTTATTGGAGGTGGAATCCACGAGACTGTGAGCTGCCCCAATTCAATGCCAAGAGATTTCTTGAGATGATGAGGAATAAAGCATGGGCACTGATTGGCGATTCAATATCTCGAAATCATGTGCAATCATTGCTTTGTATTCTCTCAAAGGTACAAACTAAATTCTATTGTCTTTTAATATATATAGTATAATCTTATTTATTCCCTTTTCACATATTGATACTAGTTTTATTAGTATTTTGCAGTTTATACCTTTCTTCTTAGCTGCCTCCTCTACAATGCTAGTATCACCAAGTATAATTGCAGATAAATTGTCTGATTGATGACACGGCAATTTGATTATAGTGTAATCTAATGGCCATGGGATGTGCTACATATCACCTTTATATACAAGCCTTTGGCTTCAATTATTTTCTTGGTGTTTATTCCCTCCGTTAGGCATGATGTAATGGTCCAAAATTGTGATAACAGTTTAAATAGTTGCACTGCTTGTAACCATTGGGTCTCTTGCTAGCTTTTCTAGAGACTGATAGAGACATCACACTCTCAAAAGATATCATGGTTTATCTGAAATCTACCATCCCATGTCCCGTGTATACGAGTTTGAGGTTTAGAAAAGCAAAGTTTGCTGTATTTTCTGATTTGCTTAATATGGTTGCATTTATTTATGCAATTATCATATTTTGTTACTGGATGTTGTTAAGTCTTGAAGTTGTCACTCATGTGTTGTTTTAGACATTTAGGCTGTCTCTGCTCACCAACCTGTTGTGACGAATGGCACTGGTGTTGTGTCTTTTTTGCAAGATGCAAAAGGAAATCTTGTGTCATTCTTGCACGCAACTATCAATTTGTACCCAGTCTCGGGTTGATAGGAAGTAAATTTTTTGGGTTTCCTGAATTTTTCTGGGAGCACCTATATAACCTATTTTGTTTTTTATTTATCAATTTTTTTGTAACTTTCTTTACTTGTTGAACATCTTCATATTTCATCTTCATGTGCTTTTTAGTGAGGTGTAGCCAAACTGGTTGTAGGCTGGTCATGAAATCCCAAGAAGCTATAGGATATGCATTAGTTAGGCTCATAATGTCTCAAGTTCAAGAAATCCAGGATCACTTTTGTCTTCTATACGTTATCAGTCTTGTTGGCAGTGATTGTTCACCTATACTTGCTGTAATTACAAAACTTTTATAAAAACAATTTCCTTATATGGTGTTATAGGTGATAAACATTTGGTCATAATTAATGTCAATTCGACATAGTGCATTTACAAAGAAATTAAGATAAAATGGGAAAAAAGATAAAGATAAAAAGGAAAGGACCCTATTGCCAACTGTGATGGTCATCCAGTTGCTTCATTGTTCACTCTATAACGCATAACCAATTATCTCCAGGATAGGAAGTTCATAAAACAGTTTTATTTTTAAATGTATTTGATAGCTGGATTGTGATATACTTAATTTCTGAGCCCTGTTGTTCAATATCTTTTCTGTTCATGCTTTGCATTCCAAAGTCTAAGAACTGATATGATTTAGTTTGATAGAAGTATTTGTGGGTTGTATTATATCCAGTACACTTTCTTTCATAGATCTATGCTTGTGCGGACGGATTTTAAATACATGTTTCTTTGTTTTGATGTGGATTATAGTTAGCCGTAAGTAGCGGTACATTTCTTGTAGTTTAGAAAAAAGCAGGCCGATAACAAATAGTGCATTACAGAAGGAAGATGGGCTTTTAAAATTGGCAAGGCATAGTTCAACTTAAAATAGTTCTTCTTATAAAATGTACCAGGATTTGGATTAGGCAATTTAAACTCGTCTAAATTTTCTTTTGGCTGCAGAGATAGTATCAGTATTAGTTTGTGTTACTAAAATTTTCTATACTGGGGTGCAATTTTAGGTTGGCATATATTTGACGTTATACACTGGTCTAAACCAACTGATAACGTTTAACTATTCAGGTGGAACAACCTATTCATGTTTACCATGATGCTGACTACAAAAATCGAAGATGGCTCTTCTCCTCTTACAACTTTACTATCTCAGTTATGTGGTCTCCTTTCCTTGCAAAAGCTAACATTTTTGAAGACTATAATGGTGTTTCATCATCAGAAATCGAGCTGCATCTGGACATACTTGATTCGAATTGGACTAATTTGTATCATAACTTGGACTACATTATATTTTCATCCGGTAAATGGTTTGTCAAAACTGCAATCTACTACGAGAATGACACAATACTGGGCTGCCATTACTGTCCTGGAAGGAACCTCACGGAGCTAGGTTTCGGTTTTGCTTATCGCAAAGTCATCAATAACGTTTTCAACTTAATCATCAAGTCCAATCACAAAGGTATGGTCTTTTACAGGACATCAACACCAGATCACTTCGAGAATGGGGAATGGTTTAGTGGTGGGAGTTGCCAAAGAACAAAACCAGCTGAGGAAGGTGACTTCCAATACAATGAGTTGAACAGAATTCTTCGTGAAGTTGAATTAGAGGAATTTGAGAAGGCAGCAACTAGAGCTTCTGAAGCTGGGGTAAAGTTTAAACTTCTTGATGTAGCCCCTCTTTCGTTATTGAGGCCCGATGGACACCCAGGTCCATACAGACACTTCCAACCATTTGCAAGGGAAAACAAAGAGAAAATTATAAGAGACTGTTTGCATTGGTGTTTACCCGGGCCGATAGATTCTTGGAATGATTTGTTAATGGAAATGGTGGTAAATGGTTGAGTTGTTGATGAAATCAGAGTCACAGAATTTGGTGGATGAATAACGGATATCCTCCTCCACCGTGTGAATACTACAGAGTTCAGTTCATAATTTGAGGTTCTTTATTCCCAACCTTGATCACCATTATAAGACTAGTACCAATTTTATTTTTTCATGAGTCGGTTGTAATCTTCTTTCGATCATGTTGTTTGTTGTAATACATTTGATGTCAAATTTAACTGTTTTTTTTATTATTGTTTCTGTTAGTAGTGCTCTATGATAGTTATGCCAAGTAAAGTACTTGTTTCCTCTTGCCAATACAGGTCTGTTTTTTTCTTCCTGCCAGATAAACCCATTTTCATATCTCAGAAAATATTACTGTAGATTGGTACGTGTAATCATCTTGTTTTTAGACTCCAGTCTCCACATGTACTTGGTGCATTTATTTTGTTAATTTATCTTCTTTTTAATTGACTGGAAGATCATTGTTATGTTGCAGATGAATCCAAGTGCATAAGCAGATGTCTGTATCTTTAAAATTTGAGGCTATATTTGAATGACGGACTGCAGGAAAAAAGCAATCTTAAAAATTTAGGACTATATATATATTTGTGAATTGGTTTTAATTTTTAAAACAGTGGGCATGATTTATAAAATAGCTATATATCACGTCTATATCTTCACATAATTTACAAAATGATATGTTATGTTGTAATTGGTTGATAATATAGAGCAGCTTCCTTTAATTTCCCCCTTTTATTCCGTTGTTGCTGCTGCTGCTGCTCTGCTGCCACCAGGTACTTATTACCTTCGCTCTTCTGTACCTTCTCCATCATCTTTCGGATTCTAAGGTTCCAATGGCTTCTCGGGTTTCTTTATTTATCGTAGTCCTTCATAATGGAGTATAATACTCGATCGGTCGTCATTGTTTAATTAGTAGATATTTATATTTCAAAAAATGTTTTGGTCAGAAAAGATTAGATACAAAATAAATGACGTGGATCATTATAACAACTGAATCGAATCCCCACCCCATGTGTGTGTGTGTATATATATATATATATATATATATACTAGCTGGGTCCCGTGCCTCCGGCATTGTATGGGCAGTGAGATTTATCTCAAACTTAGAACGGCCCAGATGATTTATTAAGTGAGCGGGAAAATCAAAATCATTATTAGATAGATAGATGTATTTTATTAGATAGATGTATGGACGGTGGAATTTATCTCAAACTTTGGACGGCCCAGATGATTTATTGAGTGAGCGGAAAATTCAAAATCATTTGTATTTTATTAGATAGATAGAGAATATATCTTAAGCTCACCCCTTATTCAACTCACCCGAGCTCACCCCCTTTTAACGACGGACACGGCGACGGTTCGATCATACAACCGTCGTCTATACTTTTAACGACGCTATATGTTGTCCGTCACTAAAAGTATAGGCGACGGTTGTATGACCGAACCGTCGTCGGATCCGTCGCTAAATGGGGGGTGAATTCGGGTCAGTTGGATAAAGGGTGAGCTTAAGATCCGGACCGATATATATATATATATATATACTAGCAACAGTCCCGTGCCTCCGGCACTATAAACGTTGGGATTTATTTCAAACTTTAGACGACCCAGATGATTTATTGAGTAAGCGAGAAATTTAAAATCATTTATATTTTATTAGATAGATGAATGGTGGGATTTATCCCAAACTTTGGACGTCCCAGATGATTTATTGAGTGAACGAAAAATTCAAAATCATTTATATTTTATTAGATATAATTAGATATATAGAATATAGATATAGATAGAATTAGATAAATTGTATTTTATTAGATAGATGAATGGTGTGATTTATCCTAAACTTTGGACGGCCCAGATGATTTATTGAATGAGCGGGAAATTCAAAACCATTTGTATTTTATTAGATAGATATATATGGTGAAACATGCATGCATGCATGCATTAGCTAGTTATAATCTAATACATCATTTTTCTATTCAATTTTTTCTTTTATTACCATAGCACATTATTGATACTATTATTTGTCAATGCACACACCAACGATGTGTATGATAAAAAAATAAATTTATAATTAAAATAGATGAAAAATGCACAAATATGGTCAAATACTCTTCACGAACAAATAATTTATATATACATTATATGAAATATCAGAATTCAAATTTAAAATCCAAATTAAGACAACATACATGCTCAGTTTAATTTTCTTTCCCAAGTTACGTTTGTGGATTGTATCATTGTATGATAGAGGTTTTTGTGGGTGGGGGTTGGGTTTCCAACTCAGTCAAGATAAGATAGTAAAATTACTCTTTTGTCCATCCCATTCCCCTATCGGAGTAATTGAATTGGGCTGAGGGTAAATGTGTAGTAATTTTTTTTATTAAGAAATTTGATTTTGGGGATAACACAAGAATTAATGTAACCGCCTAAAAAGAGAGATTTTGTTTCTCTTTCTAATAGTTGTAACTTATTACTGTAGAACTTTATCCCATTAGTACTACTTTTCAAGTGCGAGTAAGGATATATAATTATATCGGGTATTTGTAAAATGATACTCCTAATATTTTGATTATTTTCAGTATTTTATTTGTAAGATGACTGACATTTTTTTAAGTAAAATGATAGCATTATTTATTTGTAATGAGAGTAAAATATTGATGTTGGTATATTAATAAATATGGTCTAAAATATTAAAAAAAATGTTAAAATAATTATAAAAATATCGCTAAATATATAGTATTTAATTGGGTATATTATACTATATGTGGATATAAAAATTAAACATGAATATATTTAAATTTTATTTATTTATATTTTAACCCTTAATAATAGATAAAAATATAAATAAATAAAATTTAAATACACTCATGTCATGTCCAACTATATATATTCGGTTGTGCCTACCGCTTATTATATAATAAGGCCATTGTTGTGGCTTTATTTTATTAATTTTCATAGTTGAAAGTTTGACTTAAAAACAATAGCCACGTGGTCAAATTAGAGTCCATGTATATCCCCAGATGAACTGAACAACTGAGTTTCAAATTATTAATATGAATTTTAATGGTTTGTTTGCTTACTCCACTTGTTCCTCCTAACAACCTCAGTTCCAGTGGGATGACCAAAACAACCCCCTTTCTTTCTTTAACTTAAGTTTGTAGGTATTGGCAGTTAGTTTTAATCAAGGCTAACCTCGTAGTTTGAGCCCACAAATATTCCATTTAAGTAGTAGTAGTAGTAGAAGTTAAGCATGTCCTTCAGCTCGCTTTCTCTAGGCCCACTTATTTACAAATCGAATCTAATGGAGTATTTAATTATAATATTTAATAAATGATCTGGTATTAATTGGCAAAAGGCTTCTGCACCCTTGTTTAGCTCAGCATAGCAGCAACGAATGCCTCCAAATTAGTTTTCATATATATATATATATATATATAGACAAATCCAGCTCCTCCTCCTCCTCCTTAATCATAATTTCTCTGTCTAAATATGTATTATATATATATATATAATATGATATGATATGATATGCATGTGCTCATAATTCATAAATATTAATGGCAGCTGTGAACCCAGAAATCGGTTTAGTGACTAGGGACAACAGTCGCCAAGGAGACGCCGGTGCTGCTTTCGTCCTAGAATCAAAAGGTACTTCTCTAACAGATCTACTTAAGCCTCCGATCCTTTTTTTGGTTCTTCAATTAGAAACTGGAGTTTTATGGAATAAAAGGGGAAACTAAAATTTATTAATTGGCGAATGATACTTTTTCAATAATTAAAATTAAAGGAATTCATGTCGATTTTAATTTTAAAAATGTCTTAATCTTATATTGTGGATCAGAGGGAGTATTTGGGATGCAGCTAAGCTAACACTTATTGATTGATCGGTGGATTTATTTATCACTACTATTTTATTGTAATATATTGACGTACGTATGTGCATGAACAGGGGAATGGTGGCATGCGGGGTTCCATTTGACGACGGCAATAGTGGGGCCGACAATATTGACGTTGCCGTTTGCGTTCAGAGGGATGGGTTGGGCGCTGGGGTTCGTCTCTTTGACGATTATGGGCGCTGTTACCTTCTACGCTTACTATCTAATGTCTCTTGTGCTGGACCACTGTGAAAAGGCCGGCCGCCGTCATATCCGCTTCCGCGAACTCGCCGCTGATGTCTTAGGTAATTATTGTGTTTCATGTGTAATGTGTTATGTGTAGTATTAATTATGGGAAGAAAACAAAGCAAGCCACGTTTGACTCAGCTGCTGCTTGTTTTTCATAGGAAGAAAATTAATGGATTGTTCCAAAGTATTTTAAAAGCTACCTGGCGGTATAGATAATACTCATAAAGTTACTAACAATAGCATGCATATATGTTCACCTTCACCATTTATGTCTTAGTTCTTAACCCCACAAGGCCACAATTTCATTTATTTAGAAAAGGGGCATAAGCTGCTGTACTGTTACAATTTTATGACCTGAGCCAAATGCGATCCATCATTTCTTTGACTGGCTTCTTGAATATTTACTTCTTCTGTTTTGAAAAGAAACTTTTTACTTATGGCAATTACAGAAATTGATGATTACAATTGCAAGGTCCTATTGTATTGAAAATTGGGACACAAATCTAATAAATATAATACAAATTTCATTGATATTAATGTGTATTTTATTCTACTGTTTTCTTATAGGGTCTGGCTGGATATTTTATTTTGTCATATTCATTCAAACTGCAATCAATACTGGAATATCGATTGGAGTTATTTTGCTTTCAGGAGATTGCCTCCTGGTAGGTATCTAATTAAAGGCTCATGATGCTACTACATGTACATACATACATCTTGATTTCTCATAGGTATATCTTTCACTACATCGGTTCACAACAGCAGACAAGTGTAATTCAATAGTAAAAGATGACCTTAATTTTACCTTTAGGTTATTTGGGATTGAATAGAGCCAACTTCAGGTTTTATGGATAATTTTTGACCATGTGCTTTTAGCTGTCTATTAATAATGAAATGATTCTGCAGACTAGTTGGTCCTTGCATTAATTATCTAGTTATATATTACAATCATGATGACTGCCACTTCTTAAACTACAATGCTTGTTACTATCAAGGGTGGGAAAAGTTCTAAATATGCATCATTAAAAATTTTTTCATCAACACTAAAGATGATAAGTGATTGGATGGGCAAATGACGTGCAAAAAGAAACTTCAGCCATTATTTTCTTTTTATTCCAAGTTAAGCCAGGTAGTTCTGTACTATTTCTTCGATAATTATTAATTAATGCTAGTGGAACAACCCAAGAGAGGACCTTTGTCAACATATTTCATCAAGTTGTATTTTTGGGTAAACTAATATCGAGTAATGACAGTGAAAAAGGATATATAGTTCTTTTAATTTCAGTATAATCAGGTTTTTAAAGTTTAAACTATAACACACAGGTAGTCATAATAAATTTAACTCAAGGTATAAATGTTTCCTTCCTCTGTGGTGTTACTGATCCTGAAGCTCCCTCTCTTTTTTCTGTTCAAGATCGTGTACACGGAACTTTCTCCCAGTGGGTCCTTGAAATTATATGATTTCATAGCCATGGTGACAGCAGTCATGATAGTTCTCTCTCAGATGCCAACCTTCCACTCTCTCAGGCACATCAATCTGGGTTCACTTCTTCTCAGCTTGGGTTACACTTTCGTCATCACTGGCGCTTGTATCTATGCAGGTAAAGATTTTGAGACAACGTCAACTGATCATATGTGCCTATTAGTTCTGTGCTTTTCCTGCTCTGAAGAAATTTAATTAGTAGATGTTGAGTAATGGATAAATATATTCCATTATTTGTCACAAATCTTTTATCATTCACTTTTTTTTATTGGTTTAGCTGCGCCAAAATTTGCATTTACTTGCTCAAAATTTGCATTACATCAAAGACTAAAACTTGCATGGATCCCTATGTATATCTCGAATCATAAGGTATTGATATTAAATGTACAGGAATGTGTAATCAATATATTGAATAAATCCATAATGCAGGGTAACTGCATGAAGATTGTGTTAATTATTTAACAATGAGCCCCCACTACTTGAATAATTTTAGTGTCCAACCTGAATTAATCTAATGAAGGCTTTCAATTTTGATTTTTTCAATTATTTCATAAAGTTATATTCTCTAATCCTTGTTGAAAATTTCAATCTTCAGGTGCCTTAGAAAGTTTACTGCATTTTCTTTTATAAATCCAGAATATTTGTATTCCACTGTGGGCTCTATTTTAATCAATAATGGACACAATTAGATATGTTAATGAAACACCTTTTCATGGCAAACCTTCTGAATCTTTCTGACATGATATGCAGGTACTGTAAAAAATGCGCCTCCAAGGGACTACTCCTTAGAAACTTCAGCAGCGTCAAGGATTTTCAGCGCTTTCACTTCCATCTCTATAATAGCCGCAATATTTGGAAATGGGATACTACCTGAGATACAAGTAATTTCATTTCCTTAACGAAACATCTTACTGATTTTAGTTTCAGCAGTGATTGTTAGATTTATTTATAGAAAATTAAACATTTAATTATTCAGCCCAATATATTGGTCAACTCATCATGATCATCAAAATGATCTGTTGAACATATATGAACCTAAATCCTCAATTTCTTGATCTACGTACGACAAAACATATCTAACTTTAAATGGCGCACTTATTCTTACTCTGTATGTTTAATGATATAAATGGTGATGATGTCAATCTACACAGGCAACTCTGGCTCCACCGACCACCGGGAAGATGGTGAAAGGCCTAATAATGTGTTACTTGGTAATTTTTATTACTTTCTACTCCGCTGCAGTTTCTGGGTATTGGGTGTTTGGGAACAAAGCTAGTTCAAACATTCTCAATAGCCTACTGCCGGGCGTAGGACCTGCTCTGGCTCCCACATGGGTTTTAGTCCTGGCGGTTGTTTTCATTCTTCTTCAACTCTTTGCCATTGGCCTGGTAAGCTTATCCATTAAATCCATATTCATAAATAAAAATGTATGTTCATGCATGCATCTGGAAATAATTAAGAAAGAAAAAAACAAAAGTTGTTTAGGTTCTGCTGTCAACTATATCGCAGGTTTACTCACAAGTAGCATATGAGATTATGGAAAAGAAATCAGCTGATGTGAAACAAGGATTGTTCTCCAAAAGAAACCTAATACCCAGAATAATTCTTCGATCACTCTACATGATATTCTGCGGCTTTTTTGCAGCAATGTTACCATTTTTTGGAGACATTAATGCTGTAGTTGGAGCTGTAGGATTCATTCCTCTGGATTTCATCCTCCCAATGCTTCTCTACAACATGACTTATAAGCCCTCACGATCATCCTACGTCTATTGGATCAACAACATTATTATGATAGTGTTTACATGTGTAGGACTCCTGGGCGCATTCTCTTCTATACGAAAGTTGATTCATGATGCTAGCAAGTTCAAACCCTTTTCTACTAATGTAGTTGATTGATTGATTGATGCCACACCCACATATATGTATGGTTGCACTACAATTAATGTACAGGGTTAGAGAGATACAACAAGGACTTGACAAATGTTCAAATGACTCGAGTTGGAAACCTTCATATGTTTGGGTTTTTTTCTTTTTCTTTTATACTTATTATTTTTATATTATTATTATTATTATTATTATGATTTTCTTTTTGTTCCCGTAGCTGTCTAGTATGTAAGGCAAAATTTTCAGGCTGAATGCAGAGGATGGAGAAACACATTTGGTTCCCCCATATCCTTCTTTAATCATTGTGTCATCCCAAATACAGGAGTATAGTATAGTTTGTGCTAGTCTACTACTACTACTGAATAGTTTAGTTTACGGATTTATTTACTTATAGAACATATGATTAGCCTGTGTATTTTATCTATAATCTTTCTTAATAAGCATTCAACAAGTGCGCACTTGGTCATACCAGACAATTAATCTCTAAATTTAGTGATATTTTTGATTCCACTCCTATTAAATATCATGTATATTTAATTTTGTAATGTCTGTCCATAAATATTTCAAACAATCTAGTTTGTTTGTTTGTTTGTTCTAACATCGTGCTTATGCATTTGCTCCTCAAATTAGTTAATTTCGTAATCAAATACTACTACTATTATAATACAAGTTAACAATTAAGTTGATTCTATCATTAATTAATATTCCAATGTTAAACAATTTTGGGGGTTCATCTTCCATTATTCCAATTCATCTCAGACTGGCACTGGCTATACAATTCAGATCCGTTTCTGCTTTTATTTTAGTTGGTTTGGAAGTCGATGACATGCCACCTAACTTTGCTTCCGAAAATCTTTTTGTTTGTCTTACTTCATGTTGGAATTTGGGTATTCAAATGGGGCGCCCAGGAAGGGTTCGATTTATTTGGTTATATCATAACCCAACTGACCAAGTCAAGAGGACGTTAATTTTATATACGCTACGTGATGAGAGTTGGAGAATTAATAGGGTTCAACCACTTCGGCAATTAAATACTCACGTCTCTTCATTTTTACGAGACAACCCAATTGCTACAAACTGTGATATAGCATTCCGCTCTCGATTGTAGTTCGGACACGTCCGCTGAGTTTCAGTAATAGTAGAAAGTTTTCCGCATCAAAGGTTCAATCACGCTTCAAGAGTATACATTTGATCTTCCAATTTGATATAAATAGCATGCGTATTATTAATACTTCACTTCACAATTCATCACTAGCTATTCGATTTTTTGATTGGTAGATACGTGGATAAATATTAGTACCACACCTGTGTTTGATTGTATTTTAATGCATCTTAACAGTACACATCTTAATTTAACAACTCACATATTTGTATTAAGTGACCCTCTAAACTAACTCATATTTGTATATTAACTATTCGGATGATCTCTTAATATTAAAAATACTAGCAACAGTCCCGTGCCTCCGGCACTATGGACGTTGGGATTTATTCCAAATTTTGGACGACCCAAATGATTTATTGAGTGAGCGAGAAATTCAAAATCATTTGTATTTTATTAGATAGATTAGATAGATGGATGGTGAGATTTATCCCAAAGTTTGGACGTCCTAAAAGATTTATTGAGTGAACGGGAAATTCAAATTATTTGTATTTTATTAGATATAATTAGATATATACAATATAGATATAGATAGATAGAATTAGATAGATTGTATTTTATTAGATAGATGGATGATGAGATTTATCCCAAACTTTGGACGGCCCAGATGATTTATTGAATGAGCGGGAAATTCAAAATCATTTGTATTTCATTAGATAGATGGACGGTTAAATTATATTAAGAGGTGTGTTGTTAAGATACAATCAAACATTACCGGTCACAAATTTGTCGTAATAATTGCAGGACTCCGTTGGTAATTATGAATTTTCATTATAAAAATCAATTTTCAAAAAAAAATACTTTCAAAACATAATAAATGCACATTATTTTTAAAATTTTGAATGGACTCCTAAAAATTAAAATTGTCCATTTTTTAAAATTAAAAAAAAAAAAGAAAAGAAAAGTGAGTAGTATTTATTGGCGGCTGCTAATTTTTAAATCGGATAGACCAAATTAACTGCATGCCTACTTTTTCAGATTAATTTCTGTAAACATTAAATGATTTATAAGCCTTATCCATAAATAAATAGTAAATAGGAGTAAAAGAAAAAGACATGGCCAATGATTCATCAACTCACAATAATCATGTGATCGATCACCAAACGACTGTTTACCAGCAGTGGTGAACACACAGTCGTATTAAATATAGTTTGGTCTCTAAAATTTGGTAATTAATGATCTGAATATATATAGGAGTTTCATTCATAATAATCGGTTTTTATGAAATAATTTTTTTTTGGCCTGTTCGATTGGAGAAATAAAATTTCAACAGGCTAAAAAAGGATTGTTCCACAGCAATCGGTTGTAGAACAACTCTTTTTTGACATGTTGAAATTTCAGACTGGAACAAAAAAAAATTAACACGCCAAAAAAAGATTGCTCTACAGCAACCAGTTGTTATGGATAGAACCCCATATATATACATAGAGGATTAGGTGAGGGCTCCCTTACTTTCTTAAAATGCGGGATTTTTTTTATAATTTTTTTTAAAAACAACTAAAAAAAAGTTTAATATTTTATGGAATTGAAATTTTTCTATAATACAATATTTTGGGCGTGATTTGGATACCTATACCAAAAAATGTATGTACAGTACAGGCCTGTTTTGTTATACGTATTCAAATCACATCCAAAACACTGTATTATGAAAAATTTTCAGTTCCATAAAATATTAAACTTTTTTTTAGTTATTTAAAAAAAACCAAAAAAACCAAAAAAAAAGTGCGCATTTTAAGAAAATAAGGTCTCCCTTATAGGAATCGGACCCTATATATATATATATATATATATATATATATATATATATATATATATATATATATATCTAATAAAATATAAAGAATTTTGAATTTTTCGCTCACTCAATAAATTATATGGGTCGTCCAAAGTTTGAGATAAATCACACCGTTCATACATCTATCTAATAAAATACATCTATCTAATAAAATACAAATAATTTTGAATTTTCCGCTCACTCAATAAATCATCTGGGCCGTTCAAAGTTTAAGATAAATCTCACTGTCCATACAGTGCCGAAGGCACGAAACCCAGCTAATACCACTTATATTCTTCAACGTCATTCATAATCATCATATTGATTAGTCGGAAGTGGTTAGTATGAAGTTTATTTTGAGGTAAGTTGATAAATTGACTAATAGAATACTGACACGTAGACAAAATTGTATGTGTGTCAATATTCTATTGACCAACTTAATAAAAAAATAATTTCATGCTAATCGGATCCTGATTAGTATGTACAGATAAAATGTTTAATATACCTAGCTAAATGCACGCACTCAACACGTCAATAATGTACTCCTGTTAATATTAATTAATTGTAAAGTTAATGTAATCTGACACATCACCTGCTACACAAATCAAATACTCCTACTCCTACTCCTACTCCTACTCCTACGCGAAAGTATAATAAGTTATGTACGATAATGTTCTGGAGCTACAATAACTTTGACAAATTAATTAAATAATTAATCCCTATCGGTGATGATATCATTGTATAGACTTTTCTTTGGGTTAGGTTTCCTAGATATCCCAATCCTCCTTCAGATCAACCAATATTGTATATGCGAACAGCAATTAATCTAAAAGTCTTCTTCATACATATGACCTTAATTTTAAAAAAAAACCATAATTAAGATCTCTGCTTTATTCCATCTTTCATTCCCTTGGATATCAATATTTATGCTGTTATAACAATAAATAAATGTTACTGAAATATATATGGAAGTTTTATTAAACTAAATATTATAAAATTATGTATAAAATAGTGCTTTCGATGAGTAATAACAAGTGCATGTAGACTAAAATAAACTAATACTACTAAAATACTACTAACACCTAAATAATTGAAGCCAACTGCCCTCAATAAATGTTGGGGTTTACTTTATGCTACAACAAATTAATGGTCCATATCATGAAGACGTGAATATGTAGTCCTTTTTGTCATACCCACTACTACTACTACTAGTATTTATTTTCAAGTACTCTTCCATCCCTGATCTCCATTCATTATATATATATATATATATATATATATATATATCTTCTGCATTAATTTCTCTAGCTAGGTAGTAGTATTAATTAATTAACATAAGTACGTACTACATATTCTAAGTACGTATAATTCCAAGCAAGCTCACCAAGAAATGGGGAAAGTACTGAATGAACCAAAAGAAACACATGAATCCCAAAAGGCCAAGACATTAGTATGGGATTGCGAGAGCTCACTCTACGACTCCTTCGAGCTCAAATCATTTGAACGCCAACTTGAGTCGGCCATAACTAGGGCAAGAAGCTTATCAATGCCTCATTTCATCGAACGTCGAGCTCCTCAAGCGCCGCCGGCCTTGTCCAAAAAATATTCAAAAATCTCTAGGTCACTTCACAAATTCATACGGTCTGTTTTTAGGCCTAAACAAAGTAGCAAGTATAGCAGCTCCTTGTTTCGGGTTGATCAAGAACGATCACAAGACGGAGTTTCTGTTGTTTTTGATCGGTATGGGGCACTAACCACCATTCCTGAGGTTCCAGAGAATGTTGATGCTGGTGGTCGTCGTCGACTAAGTCTTTCGCCTGACGACCATATTAGGCCATTAGTTGGAAGATCAGCCTCTCACCGGTTTACCGCCACTTCTATCGGTATTTCATGTGCTTAATATATATATACTTACTTAGTACTTACTTTGAGATTATACAATATTATGTGTAGCTTAATTAGTTTGTACGTATATAGACCTAATATTTTATACTATTTCAGAATGTTATTATGTTTTACTAGCTAGCTAGACAACTTACTTTGACATGTATTATACTTTTCCTAGCTCTATAATCGTGTTACACCAACCTACCTAAATTTTATTTTTGTAAAAAAATTAATATGATTGCAACTGTAACTCAACATGACTGTATCTTGTTGAGCAAAGTATATATTTGGAACAAGTATACGGTTAATCAATTCAATTTGAGATAGTTTTCATGTGATTATTAATTTTACCAAAAAAATAAAGGTGGTGATGGTATGTGAAAACCTTAAGCTATAATTACTGATTACATCAATATATATCAATAAAAATTTAATTTATTATTGCGAAAGTAAATATTTCTCAACTACTTTTCTTTGATAATATTCTCTCGCAATAATAAATTAATTTTTTTATTGATATATATTGGGGGAAAATATTATACTATAAAGTTTAGATGCATTTAGAATAAACCTAGTTTTTAACCACGGTGTTATAGTATGTAAATGTGAATAATTACACGCAGAGAATAAATATAGTATGGTTAAAAAAAAGAAGAAGAAAAGAGAGAGAGATTAATTAATATATATATATATATATATATATATATATATATATATATATATATATATATTTATATATCTATATAATAAAACAGAACCCAATTTGAATTTTAGAATTTGAGAAAGCACAACAACGACTCAGATTCATTCTAACTTAATCTAAAGGCTCACATTTCATCTCACACACATAGAATTCCACCCAAATTTTCTCCTTATTCTCTCTCCTCTTCTCCTTCTCTCTCCTCTCTTACTTCCTATGCCTTCTCTCTTTCTCTATCCTCCTTTTCTTTTTCTCTCTTCTCATCTTTCTCTCTACATTAATTGATATTTTAATATTTTATTTTAAACTATATTAATTTTTTGGAGTATGCTTACATTTAAAATGTATAATACATAAAAAATATCAATAGTAAGAAAACAAAATTAAAAACAAGATCATAATTTACTTATAAAAAAGCAATTACAAAATCAAAAAATTAAATAGATTCTTTTTCTTTTTCTTTATCCAATTGAAAAACTATTAACAAATTAAAAAATTGGTTAATTGTTGGCATGATGTGGTAATTAACATATTTTTTAATATTTTTTATATGATATATATAAGATTCGTTTCGTAATAACTTTTTATAAGTTTATTTTTCATAAACTTTAATATTTAGAAAAAATATATATAAATTTTTGTGTTAATTTGCACTTTTTATGGGTGGTAAAATTTTATTTTTACATTAGAAAAAAGTATGTTTTAATGTAGATCATTTATCGCACAAGTTCATAATTTAATTAATTAGATCAAGTTAAATGAAAATGATAATATACATATTTATATTTAGTGGATATATAAATGAAAACGCTAAAAGTTTGGGAAAACATTTGATTAACGAAAATTGACCAAAAATAGAGAAGAAACATTTTTGCACAACTAATGCATATTTGAGGAACAACTGTGCAAGGTTTTTAAACCCGGACTGTGGATGGGTCACTGGTCCAACCAGTGGTCGGACCGTTATTGACTCAGTGACGTCATTAATATGTAATAATATTGTATATAATATTTAGTAAATATTGTAAAATTAATCAATTTATCTACAAAAAAAAATTAAACATCTCTAAGATACATTCAAATTCCGAAATTCAACCACAAGTTCAAGTGTTTGATTAAATGAATGCAAAAATATATAAAATACCAAACAAAATCTCAACTAAATTACTAAAATAAAATAAAATCCGTAATATTTTTTTTTTAATCTTTAAGGAGAGAACCGGTCAAACCCGTGAACCGGTCACCGGTTCACTGGGTCAACCGGTTCAACCGCCGGTTCACCGGTTCTGAACGATTTTTGAGCAGAAGTGGTTTAGTGGTCCAAATCGGACCGTTGAGTGAACCGGATCCGATTTTTTCTGGTTCAACCGACGGTCCGGTCCGGGTTTGAAAACAGTGCAACTGTGACAAAAAAAAATTATAAGGAACACTTTAAAAAAAACATGACAAATGGGAGAGTCAGATTTGCTAATTAATCTAAAGTAAGGGGTCTTATGTTTCAGATTTATAATAACAACAACAACAACAACAACAACAACAATAATAATAATAATAATAATAATAATAATAATAACTATATTAATAATAATTATTATAGTAATATTAATAATAATAACAGTGGTAATAATAATAACAACAACAATAATAATAACAATAATAATAATAATAATAATAACAACAACAACAACAACAATAATAATAATAATAATAATAATAATAAAAATAATAATAATTGTTATTGTGATAGTGTGGTGAATTATGAAAATTGTTATTGATTATTTATAAAATTTGTAGACAGGTTTAGATTTTTCTGGATATATCTATTTTTAAAGAAAAATTAATTATTGTGGTGAATTATGATAATTGTTATGTGTGATTGTAAGTTATTTTAGGTTGCAAAAAGTCTTTAGATAATGTAATATTTTTTAAATTTTAATCTAATTTTTATTACGTCGTGCCTTCAGGCACGGGCAATTACTAGTATATATATATGCAACAACTTGTTAGCAGGGTTTTAAGTAAACTGCAAGGCTTTGCCGCATCAGTTTGTATCGACAACAGGTAATGGAGGGGCATCATAAGTTGTTTTGTTGCCGGCTTGCCGCAACAGTTACAACTTGTTGTGGTAGAGGGAAGATGAGTCAAATCTCGATCATTCATGTCGAGATCAACAGTTAGAATCATAGTTATTGAAATAGTGTCCATAGCAACAGTTTAATTTGTTATATATATACACGGTCTGTCCTTCTAGAAAATTAATTAATCTATAGCATAGAAGTTATAGTATAGAAAGTCAATTTTTATGTTATAACAACGGATAAATATGTTATTAAGCCCAATGAAATTTTAGCCTTTTTGCACCAACCCAAAGCAGCCCAACTCATGGGTAACATTAATTACTCAAAAGTTAAAGAAGAAATATTACTTTCAGTAATGTTCTACTCGACTTCCATTCTTACTCTATCTCTCACCCGTTTTACTTAAATCAATTTGTTTTAAATTTTCAATTCAGTGTGTTTATCGAAAAATACTTTCATTTCTTTCTTTTTGTATGGTTGATGTTAACGCCAAGTTTCGCCGGCGCGTCCAATCACAAAATTCACGCGCTAGAACCTGCACAGTAACAGATCACACAGAAGCTTGACGGCTTGTGCCGCCGGGGGATAGCTCCGGTGTGAGAATGAGTAGCAGGCCGTTACAAGGGTAAACAATGGAGGCTAAGTATTTAGTGCTCAAGAGTAGGTATTACCTCATAATGTTAACCTAGGCCTTATATTTATAGAGCTCACCACCTTAGAATCCTTCTCCCAGCTGGATTAGGACTCCTCGTGTATGGTAGTCACCATAACTTGGGTCCAACACAATCTCCTTAAAAAGTGCAAGTAGAATCCAATCCCACCACTACCTTTGGAGTTACCTTTTATGCGTATGAATAAGTGCCAGGACTTACACGTAGGAGAGCCGACTGTGCAGGCCCAATCGGTCCTGCGACCTGGTCTGGGTTTCGGCCCAAGGGACTCGAAGACCCGACCCCGAACACCCCAAGATTGGGTTCAACTCTAGCTCAGGAGGTCTCAGATGCCGACCCGAACACCCCAAACACCTTCATAGGCTTCGGCCCCTCGGTCTCTCAAACCCTTCTGTCATAAAGCCTTCGGCCCATATGGGGGTCGGTAAAACGCTCCCGAACATTGCCCCCCAGTCTCTGGTTATAACACGTGTATAACTAGAGACTTGGAAAGTCGCGACAGCTAACGATGGGATGTCTAGGGAAGCCCAACGGTCTTTTATAGATATTTGAAACGTTGCACGCCTTTTAACGTCTGGACCCATCTTAAACATTTATTAGCCGCCCTGGGATTCCGCGCCGTACACCCTATAAAAACCCAACTCCCTATTCCTTATCCCGTTTACTGACTCTTCCTTCTCAATCCCTCTAATTTCAATTTTCCTGGCAAGGCGATTTCCGGCGAAATACTGCTCCTTCGTGTTCATCATTTTCCCTTATTTATTCAGCCTTTTGCGTGCTAATTTTGCTTGTTTCCTTTGTCTAGACTCCTCATTTTCACCATTTTTTTTGTAAAATGGCCGATTCCAGCATCATCCCCATCACTGAGCTTACCACCGTCACCGCCGGCGACCTCCTGGAGGTCATACTGCCGGATGGCTCCACGGACACCACTCCTCTGAACCTCCCTAGTTCGGAGGATGTTGATTTTAGGATCCGAGATGCTTACCGCTCCTCTGAAGAGTTCTCTCACCTTCATATGCGTTCTTCCATCACATCGTCCCAAATCTCCGATATCCGCACTCTCTTCAAGATACCCAAAGAATACGAACTCAGGATCCCTCAGCCCGACGAGAAGATGTTCTGGAGGCCCGAGGGTAAATGGATGGCCGTTCCATTATACGTTCTGAAGTTCGGGGTTCGGTTCCCCCTGCACGATTTTATCACCTCTTTTTTGACCTTCGTGGGGATCGGGTTCGCACAACTCGTGCCGAACTCATATATCCAGCTGGTCTCTTTCATTGCCGTATGTCAAGAGGTGGGTCTCACTCCTGGGCTCGACCTCTTCTTTGCTCTGTTTACCCTCGGTGGGTCGAAAGAGCCCGGGCTTTGCCAACTCACCAAACGCCCCAACCGTACGGTCCCAATCAAGACCCCTTCAAGCAACAAGGGATGGCATGAACAGTGGTTTTATGCCAAGGGATCCGACCTCCAACTCCTTCCCTCCTGGGCCCATCCAGCCGACCAGGCGGCCAAGATTTCTAAGTTCCCGTCGGGCCGGGCCGAGACTTTCAAGACATTCTACGCCCGATGGAAGAAGTCCGAGTGGAACGTGGGGATTCTCATGGACGAATCCTGGCTGTACAAGCATGGCTGTGAGTACCTTCTGTCTTTCTACATTTCATTTCTTGTTAAGCATTACATGCCTTAATCCTTTCATCCCTATGTAGTGACCATTTTCAAGCCCGAGGGCGTTGCCGACTCCTTCGTCCTTACTACCATTACCACGGGGTTCATCCGGCCACCCGTGACCGACGACGCTGCTGAGGGGGATACCGTCCCGATCAGTGAGCTGTCGCTGGGATCCACTTCGGGGCCCGAGCCCCCGAAGACACAAAAGGGGGCGCTGAAGATGAGCCGTGCGGAGAAGGCGGCTTCAATGAAGAAATCCAAGAAGTCCTCCAAACCGATCATCAAAGCGCCTGCAATAATTCCACCGCCCCTCACGCCAAAGCCGTCTCTACCTTCACCCCCTCCTCCCCCGACCGAAGTAATCGAGGATTCGGAGGAAACTGAAGATGTTCCTCCCGAACCCCGACCTAAGATGCCTCGAGTGTCGGAGGATTCCGATCGTCCGGTCGGTCAGATGGTGACTACTGGTACCGACCGGGTGACCCCACCTTCTTCTGGGCCCAGCTCCTCCCAAGGATCGCCGACTACTTGTTGGCCCAAGAGCCCATCAGATGTCTTCCTTTTCACCCTCTTAGATCACTTCAAACTTCCTGGAGACGACGAACGGTTTAAAGGATATTCATCTGATCAGTTCTTGGTGGCTTACATTCGGGCTCAGACCCAGGTAATTTTCTGCTTTGTGGATCTGGTTGCTTGTTTAATAAATCTAATTCTTACTTCTTACATTGATATATGCATTTTTCGCAGGCCAACGCCATCCTAGCCAGAGCCATCCCTCCCCTTGCCAGATCTACAAAGAAAGAGATTCAGCTGGGGAAGGAAATTGAGCTGCTTGAGGCTGACGTTTCGGGGCTAGCAATCCGAGCTAAAGAAGGAGCAGGAGTCCCTTGTGGAAACACAGATCCGGGCGGTCTTGGCCGAGGAGAGGGTTAAGGAGCTGGAGCATCAGCAGAACTCTCTTCTGGTTGAGCAAGATCAACTGCTTCAAAAGGTCAAGGATCGGAAGAATGCTATTGATAATATTACAGAAATATACTCCGAGATGAACAGCAAGATGATGTTCTTGATCAAGGAGAACAACACCTTAACTGCTACCGTCAATGCATTTCCTGAGGAGGTCGTCGAGGCCCGACAGCAGGCTATTGTCGAATATGAAGAATCTGAAGCCCTGAACGATAAGGTCCTAGCCCAATTCGGGGAAGGATATGAAACTTATCGGGAGAAGGCTAAGGCGCAGCTGATGGCTGCCGGGCTCGATGTCTCCATCCTTGATTCTTCTGATGACGAGTCTGGAGCCGAAGACGATCCCCCTTCAGAATAAATACTTAAGATTTTTTATTTTATTTTATTTTTTTGTACTTTTTCCCGAATCGTAAGCGATCGGGTTGTAAAAACTTTATAAGTATAAATGAAATATACTTTTTGGCCCATGAATGTTTGTTTATCAGTTGTACTTAGAACTAATCTCGATCAGGTATGTTCGTCCGAACTTTCCAATCGGATTACCCTTAGAGTTTATCTGATATTGAAGGGTCCGACAGTTATTCCCGGGACTTATCTCGATCAGGGGTATCTTTCCGAACCTCTTGATCGGATAGTACCCGAAAACTGTTCGTTAAGAATGTATCGAACTCTCGGCCAGTTATGCTCGGGGTTTATCTCGATCAGTGGTTTCTTTCCGAACCTCTTGATCGGATAGAGCCTGAAGCGTGTCTGTTCGAGTAGTAACAAAACGCATGAATATAGATGAAGTCAAATATTATCAGAAATGAAACTTTCATTTATATCCTTTAAATTGAATCGGTTACATAGATTGAAGTAAGAATAACACAACTATTACTGGTAAAATTTTCTAAGTCTTCCAACATGCCATGTATTCTTTACCTCCGAACCGTTCATTGCTCGAAGCTGGTATGTTCCTGGCTTCGACACTCATATCACTTTGTAAGGACCCTCCCAGTTAGGCATTAACTTGCCGGTGTTCTGGGGGGTTGAAGCCTCCGACTCCCGGAGGACTAGATCTCCTACTGCAAACCTCCTAGACTTCACCTTCTGATTATAGTGTCTGGCTGTCCGTTGTTGATAGATTGTCAACCTCATCACAGCCGAATCCCGAACTTCGTCTATTAGGTCCAGATTTGTTCTCAAGCCATCATCATTATATAATTCTTTGTATTGGCTTATCTCCACAGGAATTAGAGCATCGGTCCCATATGCCAATCTAAATGGGGAGTCCCCCGTTGTAGTTCGTGGGGTAGTTCGGTATGACTATAAAACAGATAATAACTCTTCGGGCCACCGACCCTTCAGTTCATCCAACCTACGCTTTATTCCATTGAGTAGGGTTCGATTGGTTACTTCCACTTGACCGTTCGACTGAGGGTGGGCAACCGAAGTTTTTCGGTGTTGGATGCCTAACTCTTCCAGAAAGCCTTCGAATTTTGACCCGACGAACTGTCTGCCATTGTCTGAGACTATTGTCATCGGGATGCCGAACCGGTAGACTATTCCTTCTTTGACAAACTTTAAACATTCCTGCTCAGTTATCTTTTGCAATGGCTTAGCCTCGACCCACTTCGTCATGTAGTCGATAGCTACGATCACAAAACTGACCTGTCCCTTAGCCTTTGGTAGAGGGCCTAGGATGTCAACTCCCCATACAGCAAAGGGAATTGGAGATAGGACCGAATACAACTCTTCTGGAGGTTGATGTGGAATGTTGCTGTTCAGCTGACATTTGGGGCACCTCTTGACAAATTCCTTGGCTTCTGTATAGATAGTCGGCCAGTAATACCCCTGCCTCAGAATTTTATGTGCCAGTGATTTTGCTCCCATGTGATCCCCACAGATCCCCTCGTGGACCTCCCGAAGTGTGTAGTCTGCCTATGAAGGGGTCAAGCATTTCAGTAGTGGAGAGCTAAAGGCTCTTCGGTAAAGATCTCCATCTATGAGGACGAAGTTTGAGCTTCGGTGTTTGACTTGCCTGGCTAGGATTCGGTCCGTAGGTAGGGTCCCTTCGGCCAAATATGAAATGTAAGGAGTGAGCCAGCAGTTGAGTCGGTCTAACGCTAGGATTTCTGTCTTCGGGATACTGGGTTTTTCCAAAACCTCTAAGTACACCGATCCATCGAAAGAGCTCGATTCGGTAGTTGCCAATCGTGCGAGAGCATCTGCTATGGTGTTGTCCGATCGATCCACCCCTAAACAGCTGTGCGATGCAAAGTATGTGAGCTTATCTTTTAACTCGGCCAGATATTTGGTCATCCTTGCCCCCCGAGCTTCATAATCGCCCGATAACTGCTTGACCACCAGCTGTGAGTCACTGTAAATGATTAATCTTCGTACTTCTAAGTTTCGGGCCAATCGTATCCCTGCTAAGATGGCCTCGTACTCTGCTTCGTTGTTCGTGGCCTTGAAGCCGAACCGAATGGCTTGTTGGACCTTGAACCCTTCTGGACTTGTCAAAATGACCCCTGCTCCGCTGACGTCTGAAGTTGACGATCCGTCTACGTATAGGGTCCATGCGGTCTGATCCGGTTGTGCCTCGGCCACTATATTCATCTCTGGCTCTGTGAAAGAGCATTCTACTACAAAATCAGCCAGTGCCTGCCCTTTGATTGTCGTTCGGGGATGATACTCTATAGCAAACTGTGTTAATTCCATCGCCCACGCGGCCAACCGACCCGACACCTCGGGTTTATGCAGAATCTTTTTCAAAGGTTGATTAGTATAGACCACTATCACCCGGCCCTGAAAATAGTGCCTAAGTTTCCTGCTAGCAATTATGAGGGCGTAAGCGAATTTTTCCAGGTTCGGGTATCTTGTCTCAGCGTCCCGGAGAACATGGCTGACATAATACACCGGGAACTGTTTACCTCCGGTATCCCTTACCAGTGCCGCTCCTATCGCCATTGGGCTGGAAACTAAGTATAAGTATAAAGGTTCAGAGGCAACTGGTTTCATGAGTAATGGTGCCGAACCCAAATACCTTTTGATCTCTTGGAACGCCTCTTCGCATTCCAAAGTCCATTGGAAGCTTTTGTCATTTTTCGGACCCTTGAGCGTGTCAAAAAAGGGTAGACACCTTTCTGCTGACCTTGACACGAATCTCCGAAGGGCTGCGATTCTGCCCGTCAGCCTCTGGACATCTTTGTATGTCTTCAGAGATTTCATGTCTAAAATCGCCGATATTTTTTCGAGATTGACCTCGATTCCCCTGTTACTGACCAGATATCCCAGAAATTTCCCCGAACCCAATCCGAAGGTACATTTGGTCGGGTTCAATCTCAGATTGTGTTGTCTTACCGTCTCGAAGCAGTCTGCTAAATCCTCCAGATGATTCCGGACCGACTTGCTCTTGACGATCATGTCGTCCACATACACTTCCATACTCCGCCCCAGTTGCTTTCTAAACACGAAATTCATCATCCGTTGGTAGGTTGCCCCGGCGTTCAGCAGTCCGAAGGTCATCTTCCGATATGCATATATTGCTCGATGAGTGATGAAGCTAGTCTTTGGGATATCCTCCTTATGCATCGATATTTGGTGATACCCCGAGAAAGCGTCCATGAAACTTAGCATTCCGTACCCTGAAGTGGCGTCAATCAGCTGGTCAATGTTGGGTAACGGATAGAAATCTTTAGGGCACGCCTTGTTCAGGTCCGTGTAGTCGATGCACATCCTCCACTTTCCATTTTGCTTCTGAACTAACACCACATTTGCCAGCCATTCGGGATAGTCGATCTCGAAGATGAACCCTGCGTCTAATAGTTTAGCAACCTCTTCGTCTATAATCCTTTGTCTTTCCGGGGCAAAGGTTCTTCTTTTCTGTATCACTGGTTTTTTCTTTGGATCGGTATGAAGCCTATGCAGCGCTACCGATCTGTTTACCCCGGGCATGTCACTGGGTTCCCAAGCAAAGATGTCGGCGTATACCCTAAGCAATTCCACTAGACCTGTTCGCAGCTGTTCGGGTAACCCGGCCCCAATCTTGATCAGTTTGTCTGGATTCCCTGGTATTAACTCTACATCATCCGTTTCTTCGGCCGGTAGAGCCATGGGTTCTGTACTTCCCTCCTTGAACGGCTCTAACTCAATGGTCATTGTCTGTTTCCGTTTACTGACCCCGACTCCTGAAGATATCAAAGTGTTCCGATAACATCTTCAGGCAATATCGAGATCGCCTTTTACCTCTCCTATCCCGTTCGGTGTCAGAAACTTTATTTTGAAGTGAGGTATAGATGTTACTGTCTGCAGTGCCGCGAGAGTGGGCCTCCCCAAGATGGCGTTGTAAGCCGAGTCCACTTGCACAACAAAAAACTTTACCATGATTTCTGTCTGCTGAGGGGCCGTACTGAATCGGACTGGCAGTTCTATCGTGCCTGACACATGGACTGGGTCCCCACTGAAGCCGTATAACGGGCCTTCGCCTCCCAATTCCATCTTTTTTCCTCTCAACTCCATCCTCTGGTAGGCATGTGTATAGAGTATGTCGACTGAGGACCCGTTATCAATCATCATTCGCTTCATGTCAACCAGCCCGACCTGAGCTGTTATAACCAGTGCCCCGTCGTGCGGTTCAATGTGGTCGGTAGGGTAATCGTCATCTGAGAAGGAGATGGTCGTGCCCGAGTATGATCTGTCCTTCCTGGGCGAGGAGTCGGCTAGTGACAGAACGGCTTTGAGATGCCCACACCTTTTTCTACCGATTACGCGTCCCTACCGACCCGCCCGATATCACGTCAATAACCCCTCGGGGTTGGGGGATCGGTTGTGGTTGTGCTTCCCGGGAGGGTTCCCTGATGTCCTCTTGGGGAGCCTCCGACCCTTCTCTGCCGACTACGTACCGTACCAACTGCCCATTTTGTACGTTCTTTTCTATCAAGTCTTTAAGGTTATTGCAATCTTCTGTCGTGTGACCTCGACTCTGGTGGTATGCACAGTACTTGTTTCAACCCCTTTTCCCCGGTTTTATGATCGTTTGGCATGGTTCGAAAAAAGGTTTGCTACGTATCTCCTCCAGTATCTTGACCCGCTCTGTAGTGAGCGCAGTGTACACTTTGTTGACATTTTTGTTTGGGAAGGGCGGCCTTCCACTGCCCGACCCTCCTCCGCTATAATTCCTCTTACTGTAGCTGTCCGACCTACCCTGGATGTCGGACTTCTGATAATTCTGTTTGTCCCGTTCTCTGGATTTGTCATATGATTGGGACTGTGGTTTGAAGTTCCCCATCGCTTCCTCAACTGCTATATGACCCTCGGCCCTGTGGAATGCCTCCGTTAAATCTGTCGGAGGGTTGATCACCAAGTCCTTCATCAGTTTTTTAGATTTCCCGATGTCTAACCCGGTTGTGAAGAATCCCAAGGCTTGTGGGGAGTTCAACTCTGCCACCGACCCCACAGCCTCGCGGAACCTTTTAACATACTGCCCTAGGTTCTCATCTGATCTCTGCCTGACCTGCATGAGGGATGCTGTGATCTTTCCTCGTCTCTTGTTACTCCCGAACCGAGCATGAAACTTTTCTCGAAGGTCCTTCCACGAGCTTATGGACCCTGACACCAATGTTCACATCCATTCCCGGGCGCTCTTCTTCAAGGTGGTGGCGAACATATGACACTTGGCCGCATCAGAATGGCCGTAGTACGTCATCAACCGGTCGTACCCATCGGAATGGTCATAAGGATCTCCCAGCCCGTCGTAAGTCTCCATCGGGGGCATCTTCCTTTTGGGATCGGCAATCTCCCGATTTATTTCCACAGAAAAGGGTGACCCTATACAGGCCGAGGGTTCTCCTGTTGAGCCCTTGGTCAATAGAAGTTTCTCCAACTCAGCTACCCTTTTAGCTAGGGGGTCGGATTCTCCTTCATGAGGGGACGATTGGGGTTTGTCCCTCTCACGTTCGGGAATCTCGTCTGCCCTCCTTCTTCCAGATTTGGCTGGGTGTTCTGATCGGCCGCCTGCCGAACGGCTCCTTTTCCGGCTCCGACCGTCCCTCGAACGACTGCGGTGTCTGCTCCATTCCCTATCAGCCTCTCCCCTTCGGGGAGACCGAGACCGACTATGGTGCCTACGCCTCCTGGAGGATGCCTCCTGTTCCCCGGCTATGTTAGCCATCTGTAGTTTGAGTTCCTCCTGTTGGAGACGTAGGGCTGTCATGGCGTCTTTGTTTTGCTGCATCTTTTTCTGCAGGATGAATTCTCTTTGGTCTCGACTACCTAATGTGCGACACTTTTCATGCAACTCCAACGCCTGTGGGTTAGCTTCGTCCATCCGACTAGCTTGGTTGGGAGTACGTTGGTTTTCATGAAAGAGCCACCTCCGAGGGGAGCCAGCCGGCTCCCTCTGATCGTCCTGGATTCTGGATCCTAGTCTGTCCTTCACCGACCCTCTCACCTGAGTGGTCTGGTGCGACTTGGCCTTATCCCGGTCGGAAACTTCATATTCCGCACTTGCCATCGTCTCTCGCCGGAAAAAGATCTGATTGTGATTGCTTAAGCACTAGCCCTCCTTCTAGCGCCAATGTTAACGCCAAGTTTCGCCGGCGCGTCCAATCACAAAATCCACGCGCTAGAACCTGCACAGTAACAGATCACACAGAAGCTTGACGGCTTGTGCCGCCGGGGGATAGCTCCGGTGTGAGAATGAGTAGCAGGCCGTTACAAGGGTAAACAATGGAGGCTAAGTATTTAGTGCTCAAGAGTAGGTATTACCTCATAATGTTAACCTAGGCCTTATATTTATAGAGCTCACCACCTTAGAATCCTTCTCCCAGCTGGATTAGGACTCCTCGTGTATGGTAGTCACCATAACTTGGGTCCAACACAATCTCCTTAAAAGGTGCAAGTAGAATCCAATCCCACCACTACCTTTGGAGTTACCTTTTATGCGTATGAATAAGTGCCAGGACTTACACGTAGGAGAGCCCACTGTGCAGGCCCAATCGATCCTGCGACCTGGTCTGGGTTTCGGCCCAAGGGACTCGAAGACCCGACCCCGAACACCCCAAGATTGGGTTCAACTCTAGCTCAGGAGGTCTCAGATGCCGACCCGAACACCCCAAACACCTTAACAGGCTTCGGCCCCTCGGTCTCTCAAACCTTTCTGTCATAAAGCCTTCGACCTATATGAGGGTCGGTAAAACGCTCCCGAACAGTTGAATTGGAATTTGCACGATACAACTATTTTAGCTATATGTTCATTACTTGCGAATCAAAAGAAATTATTATATTTTGTAATTGATATCTAGTGTTTTAACGACTACTTGAGAACGATGATGTCAGGTCATTTAGTATTATTTTATCAATAAAGTAAAATAATATTTGGATTGTGTACAAAAAAATATAATAAAAAACTAAGCAACAATTAGTGAGTTGGTCAAAATTGATTATTTATTATGTTAATCACTTGAAACTGCTTGTTTGTTTTGTTCTACACCATGTTTTTTTCTCCACCCAACTGTAGCTCGTAGCTGCAACCGATGTATGACGGATCGACTTAGAAAGTTGTAAATTAACTCATAATTTAAAATTGGATCTAAATTATATATTTTCACAAGATAACCAACCTTTTTAAGCTAATTTACTCATCAAAACAAGAACAAGGAAGTTGACGCACGAAGATTAAGACTACACACCTTCAAAATCATTCATTCTCTATTAATTATAAGACTATGAACGCTGCTGCTGCTGCAAGCTAGGATCAACAGAATACTATACAAAATTATGATATATCATCACTACCAAAACAAAACAGACTAATCATGCAAGCACAGTACCGGATATCCATCTCCATCTCTTCTCTTCTCTTCTCTATTAATGTACTAATACTATACATATCTGTCCGTCCTAGCTCTAGCTCTCTCTCTCTCTCTCTCTCTCTATATATATATATATATATATATACACACGACAGTCACAAGGGCGGAGCCAGGAAAAAAATCCGTCCTGGACTACAAAATCGGAACAAGAATTAAAAACTGGAGCAGGGGACCAGAGCAGCGGCGCTCTATCTCAGTGCTAGGCTTTTGCCCAGAATTCCCAAATTTTGCATTTTTTCGTAGCCACTTTACAATTTTCTAACTCAACTTATACACATCCAATTGGAACCAATTTTTAACATGTTATTGAAGGTATGACATACTATTTAAAAAAATATATACCAGTCCAAATAAATGTTTCACACAAGTTCTATATGGGCTCAAAATTGCTCAGCTACATCAGTTTTCTAACCAAACCAAAATTACTCAATTCATTTAAACTTGCTTCTAAACCATTTATAATTCAGTTAAGCTACTTGAGATACATATATTTTATAAACATAAGCTTTCTTGCTTACAATAACATCAAGTTTTCACTTTTAAAACTTCACGGACTCTTAGAGGAATTTAATCAAACAAGTGAAGTGCATAACTTTAAAAGAGAGATCTCATAACCATTTAGAAATAATTAAGCCAAAAAAATTTCAATTCTTTTTCCTTATTACTCCACCTGGCACCCACCATATATATTCCCATTTCCACAAACAATTCACAAATGCTTATAACTAACATAGCAAAATCGACACTATGACTTTAATTTCAAAATGAACTAAAACTTACGTTGTACCTTTCATAAAAATTCTTGTCATGTGCATTGATGTTGGCCAACAAAAACTTATGTTATCAAGGTCTCCTAATCATGCCTGGCTACAACAAAGATAGCTGCATCTTATTTTTTGGATAATGACAAGTCCAACCCCATCTGGTTCTTCTTCTGCCTCAAGGCTCAGCAATGCTTACACTGCTCTTCAAGCATGGAAAGCTGCTCTTAACTTGGGTTGGGTCAAACATAGGCGGATCCAGAGCAAGGGCAGGGGGGGGGGGCACATGCCCCCACTGGATTTTCTACTCTTCATATGTGACTATATGTGTATATATATATATATAATTATTAATTATTCACAAATTTTAATGCATACTGAAACAAAATAAATAGAGTACTACAGTTATATTAGTACACTATTATTATGTTATTAAAAAATATATACTACTATATTGTTAAAATAAAATACTACTATAAGAATTTAAATATTTTATTTTCTTGATCAATTTACTTCTCCTGAATACCAAGAAAGTAAAATTAAAAACAGAGGAGTTACAATTACTAAAAATTGTGAAAGATTTCGGTTAGAGTTACTATAATTTACCCGATTTTTTCAAGAAAAAAAAAACAGTGCCTAGTAAATATTCCTATATTATGCAGATGGGTGCTCTCATTTCATTAGTAGTAGTAGTAGTAGTAGTATAAAATTCGAGATCAACATCATTATATTTATTTTCTCCCAATAATGTTGTCAACTGTTGTGGAACAATCCACCAGTCACTTAATCAAATTTAAGCATGTTAAAGTATATTAAAATGTTTATCTATCATATTAACAAGATAGTAGCATGTTATTTTTTCAGTAACATAATAGTAGTGTACTAATATAACTGTAATACTCTACTTATTTTGTTTCACTAAGCCTTAAAATTTGTGAATATATTATTGTTATTGATATATGATTTTTGTAATTATTAAAAATGAGACTATCATGCAACAATTTTAAGTAATAAAACCTCTAAAAATATTATTGTAAATAATATTTGAGGATTATTTAGTTTTATGATTCATTTTATTAAAAAAAAAATTTGAATTTTTTTTCTTTCGAATTTGACCCCACTGAATTTTCAGGCTGGATCCGCCCCCGGGGTCAAATGTGTGTGCTTATAAAGGGGTTTTTATGCAGATCTTCAAAATGAAATGGGTGGCTCAACAATTTCAGTTGTTGCAGGTATAGATCTCAACCATGCCAATCTCCAAGGCACACTTGTCAAAGAACTCTCTTTACTAATACAAGAGCTTCAAACTAAAGCACAAACAGAGTAAATTAGCTAAAGTTAAACAGGACTTAGCTAAAGCACAAACAGAGTAAATTCATGAATAATCGAGCTTAAAATTCCCAATGGAGCTTCAAACTAAAGCTCAATTAGTTCTACTAATACAAGAGCATTGAATTCCAAAGCATTTGATATCACATCCAACTATAAAAAATCATAATACCCACAAACTATAAGGTCTAATTTAAGAATTCCCACACACATAGGCGGATCCAGAGCAAGGGCAGGGGGGGCACATGCCCCCACTGGATTTTCTACTCTTCATATGTGACTATATGTGTATATATATATATATAATTATTAATTATTCACAAATTTTAATGCATACTGAAACAAAATAAATAGAGTACTACAGTTATATTAGTACACTATTATTATGTTATTAAAAAAAATATACTACTATATTGTTAAAATAAAATACTACTATAAGAATTTAAATATTTTATTTTCTTGATCAATTTACTTCTCCTGAATACCAAGAAAGTAAAATTAAAAACAGAGGAGTTACAATTACTAAAAATTGTGAAAGATTTCGGTTAGAGTTACTATAATTTACCCGATTTTTTCAAGAAAAAAACAGTGCCTAGTAAATATTCCTATATTATGCAGATGGGTGCTCTCATTTCATTAGTAGTAGTAGTAGTAGTAGTAGTAGTAGTATAAAATTCGAGATCAACATCATTATATTTATTTTCTCCCAATAATGTTGTCAACTGTTGTGGAACAATCCACCAGTCACTTAATCAAATTTAAGCATTTTAAAGTATATTAAAATGTTTATCTATCATATTAACAAGATAGTAGCATGTTATTTTTTCAGTAACATAATAGTAGTATACTAATATAACTGTAATACTCTACTTATTTTGTTTCACTAAGCCTTAAAATTTGTGAATATATTATTGTTATTGATATATGATTTTTGTAATTATTAAAAATGAGACTATCATGCAACAATTTTAAGTAATAAAACCTCTAAAAATATTATTGTAAATAATATTTGAGGATTATTTAGTTTTATGATTCATTTTATTAAAAAATAAATTTGAATTTTTTTTCTTTCGAATTTGACCCCACTGAATTTTCAGGCTGGATCCGCCCCCGGGGTCAAATGTGTGTGCTTATAAAGGGGTTTTTATGCAGATCTTCAAAATGAAATGGGTGGCTCAACAATTTCAGTTGTTGCAGGTATAGATCTCAACCATGCCAATCTCCAAGGCACACTTGTCAAAGAACTCTCTTTACTAATACAAGAGCTTCAAACTAAAGCACAAACAGAGTAAATTAGCTAAAGCTAAACAGGACTTAGCTAAAGCACAAACAGAGTAAATTCATGAATAATCGAGCTTAAAATTCCCAATGGAGCTTCAAACTAAAGCTCAATTAGTTCTACTAATACAAGAGCATTGAATTCCAAAGCATTTGATATCACATCCAACTATAAAAAATCATAATACCCACAAACTATAAGGTCTAATTTAAGAATTCCCACACACATAGGCGGATCCAGAGCAAGGGCAGGGGGGGCACATGCCCCCACTGGATTTTCTACTCTTCATATGTGACTATATGTGTATATATATATATATATATATATATATATATAATTATTAATTATTCACAAATTTTAATGCATACTGAAACAAAATAAATAGAGTACTACAGTTATATTAGTACACTATTATTATGTTATTAAAAAAAATATACTACTATATTGTTAAAATAAAATACTACTATAAGAATTTAAATATTTTATTTTCTTGATCAATTTACTTCTCCTGAATACCAAGAAAGTAAAATTAAAAACAGAGGAGTTACAATTACTAAAAATTGTGAAAGATTTCGGTTAGAGTTACTATAATTTACCCGATTTTTTCAAGAAAAAAACAGTGCCTAGTAAATATTCCTATATTATGCAGATGAGTGCTCTCATTTCATTAGTAGTAGTAGTAGTAGTAGTAGTAGTATTGTAAAATTCGAGATCAACATCATTATATTTATTTTCTCCCAATAATGTTGTCAACTGTTGTGGAACAATCCACCAGTCACTTAATCAAATTTAAGCATTTTAAAGTATATTAAAATGTTTATCTATCATATTAACAAGATAGTAGCATGTTATTTTTTCAGTAACATAATAGTAGTGTACTAATATAACTGTAATACTCTACTTATTTTGTTTCACTAAGCCTTAAAATTTGTGAATATATTATTGTTATTGATATATGATTTTTGTAATTATTAAAAATGAGACTATCATGCAACAATTTTAAGTAATAAAACCTCTAAAAATATTATTGTAAATAATATTTGAGGATTATTTAGTTTTATGATTCATTTTATTAAAAAATAAATTTGAATTTTTTTTCTTTCGAATTTGACCCCTCTGAATTTTCAAGCTGTATCCGCCCCTGCCCACACAAACAAATGCATATAGTATACTTTAATACATTTCAAATGACTCTTATCCACAATAAACACAAACAGAGTCTAAGCAAAAGGAAATTTTAATCACTGCCTTACCAATTGAAGCCCATCCCCTGATAACTTCACCGGTGACCGGCCAAAAATGATATGGCAAAAATCTTGCATATGTGCTCTGTGCTCCTCTTTCTTAGCCCTAGATGTGCTCCTCTAGTCCTCTTGCAATCTTGCTCCTTGCTCGGTAGTACTGAGATTCCCGTCCCGTTCCTTTTTTTTTAGATTACTTTGGCTTTTGCTAAGATATATAAGAAAAAAAAAAGAAAAATTGACCCGGGCTACAGCCCATCCCAGTCCCTACATGGCTACGCCTAATATGTGTGAGTGTGCTATGGATAAAAAATGAACATATATATCTGTCTCGTCTAGTCTGTTGGGCGTTGACATGGACCGGTGCATGTGGTTGGATGAGCATCCGACTGTCGGTGCTATTTATTTCGTTTGGGAGTGGTGGAACCCTGTCCGTCCCATAATAATTGCCCTCCCTCCGGATTGGAAATGAGTGGACAAAGATTTATTTATATGAGGATTCTGCATATATATAAAATATTTTTATTGATTTTTTAAAAATAGTAAACTATGTAAAAATTACTAGCTACCATATATTAGAAGACCACGTCTCATCATATGCATATCCATTTTCCAGTGCAATTACAAATACCTAACTAGACTGCCTAAATGGATCGAGTTTGGCTTCTGACCTAACTACCTAAATGGATCGGGTTTGGCTTCTGACATTAACTCAAACTGATTAGAAGATCACGTCTCATATGCAGGTTGAAGGGGGGGTACGGTACCCTTAACGACCGGTATGACCGGTGCACCCTTTTTTTTACCACAATTATGAGAAAAAAAAATAAAAAATAATAGAACAAGCTTGAACAAAAACAGATTACAATATTTTTTCAATAAAAAATGTACTTTCTTTTACCGTTTGCACCGGACCGCCTCCCAATTTCTCATCATATGCATATCCATTTTTTAGTGCAATTACAAATACCTAACTACCTAAATGGATCGAGTTTGACTTCTGACATTAACTGAAACTGACAATGAATGCCTCTCTTTTCGAACAAAGCTAGCGTCCATATATATCTGATGGAGTACAAGCTTTAGGTTCTTTCCTTTTTTAAGTCACTGTATTTTATGTCCACTTACAAACAGGCTATTGATTTTTTTATAGTCAACTCACTGTACTAGACTTTTCTAACACAAAGTTAAAAAAACCGTAAAATACTTTGACTTTAACGGAAAAAGACAGCTAAGCTGTTGAGTTATTCAAAAAAACTGATGTGACGTCCTTATGTGACTTTTATGAAGAAAATGAAAAATATATTTTAAAGTATAATATAAATTTAAAAAGTGTGCAAAAACAAGAAAATAAATAAATACTCCCTCCGTCCCAAGATAAAAGTACTTCTAACTATTTTGGATAGTCTCATGTTAAATGTCCACTTTTCTTTAATAACCAAATTTTTACATATTTTTTCATATTATACCCGTAGCATTAAATATATCATACTTTTCTTATTCTAATTCTCTCTCCATATTTAATGACATTATTATGAGCAATTTTGTCATTTTATTCTTCTTCTTAATATGCGTGAAAAATCCACCAGGACTTTTATCATGGGACGGAGGGAGTAATATATTTAATTATTTTTGTAATTAATATCAAATAAAATTTTATTTATAATTAAGTCATTTATAAAATAAAAAATCCAAAAATATGCTAATTAAAATTAAGGGGAATGTGAAATATATTTAGGGAGAAATGAAAGAAAATTATAATAAAATCAAAAAATTTAGCGAAAAATACATGGTAGAAATTAAAAAATAAAAAGAGTTATTTAGTTATTTTTGTAATTAATAGAAAATGTTTTTTTATATAATTAATAACAGATATAATTGAGGAAATTATAAATTAAAAAATCTTTTAAAATTAAAAAATCTTTTCAAATTCGGACATTAAATTATAATTGAGTCAATTTGGTAATAAAATTAAAAGTTCAGTAACCCATTTGTAAGTTAACTTAAAGTACAATGACTTAAAATCATTTAACCCTATTCTTTCAACAATGATGGAGTATAAGAGCATTCACAACAGTTTTCTTATCTTTATCCCTACTCTGCAGTGCTATTGGGTCATTCTGTAGGATATGGATTCAATTTTTTCACTATGTACCCAACAGGTTTTTTATATTGATTCCTTAAATTTTAAATTTTGAAATTTAAAATTAAAAATTAAAAATTTGAAAGTTCCAACAGTCAAATCATGTTTTGAACGTTGTAACTATTTTTTATTTAAAAGTAATTGTTGTTTGAATTTAAAAATTGCAATTATTTTAATTTAAAAATAGATATTGCTAGAAATCAAAATGTGCAACGATCATTATGTGTTTATGAGAACTTTATTTTAATTATAAAATAATAAAATTTATAATTATTAGTAATATTTTTTACAAAAATGATTAAAATCAAAATTTAACTGATTTTTAATTTTTTTATAGTTCTCTTTCTTCTTTAAATCTTTCGTTTAAAAAATAAAAATGAGTGAATTTGATAGGCATACCCAAATATGCAATTAAGTGAGATAAGATCCTTTAACCAACATAAAATTACAATAAATAGGGTGTGAAATGTCATTTTATATAAATAAGAAATGCTCTTTTGATTCCCTCATCCTGAGGAGTCAAATCATATATAGTGTAAGACCCCGAATTTTATGAAATAAAAGTATTCAATTTTTCTTATAATTACTATTCAGTAAATGGTTAAATTGATAAAAGTTAAAGTTAAGGGTAATATATGAATTTTTTTTCAAAATACACAAGTGGTTATAAAATATTCATTGTTGTCGGGGAATATTCGTACGACGGCGCAACCATTTGTGGGCTCCATAACAGAATAACTGTCGGATGAATATAACGACAAAATTAAGGTTTTATAAATAATGGCGTAATCGTTATCGTTAACATTGTTGAAAAACCCGGTTGGTAAAATAAAGTAATACGCGTTGTTGCACAGTAGCACACAGTATAACACAGTATTTTTGAATTATTGATTCTTACGTAAGAAGACACTACTCAATAATTGTTACAGTAATTACTGTTCAATATTTTATTTTATTAATTCAATAATTGTTGCGTTGATATTTTATATTATTGTTGTTTCAATAATTATCATTGCACAATATTTCTCATTATCAGATCAATAATTCATATTATTTGAATAATATTATTAGATAGCATTATTGACAATGTCTAGAAAGTTCTGTCAAGGAGAGGTTTGGTCACCTAATTGCGCGCCAGTAAAGAAAAATTCTTATCGAAAAGCCCCCTCTTTCCTGAAAACGGCCTGGTTGTCATAATTGTGATTCTGTAATATTATTTGTGAATAATTAATTATTGATTTATATGATAAGGAAATATTTATTTGATGTGGATATAAATGATGGATTTATTTATGTGGTTATAAATGAATGAATTAATGTTGAGGTATTTTATCAGTATTTTTGTCGGAATGAAGGTATTAAAAATTAAACCAGTATTTTTGAGATATATTGCTTGAGTTATAATTTTTAATCCGACCGTTGGATCGTTGTAATTTTTGAATTGTTATACATATATAAGTTGAGTATATGTCCACAAATTTTGAACCGTTAAAAATGAACGTATTATTTGTTATAAATTTTAAGAGGTGAATGGTTCAAAAATTGTTGAAGTATCCGAATTTAGCATTTTGGTGGTAAATTCTAGAATTGAGTGGGCCCCACTTGTGGTTGGTGAAAAAATATGCTGAATTTTATTTCAAATGTGGTGGGTGGAAATAGTAGCAGGTAAAGCCATCAGGTTGCAGGTCAAGTCTGCTAAAAAATTTTTTATAAATAGAGGGCTAAATTAGAATTGAAAATCACACCAGAAACAAGTTTTCTTTATTTCTCTCTCTAGATTATTGAGTTTCTTTCAGCGTCATATCCGATATCCAGTCAAAAGTGCTGCTCTTTTGAGGTAAAGGATAGTAAGGGATTTTAAGGGTTATTATGTTTTTCTGTTCGTACTTCTTCTGAGCTTCAGAAAATTCTGGAAAATTTTTAAATGATATGTTAATGAGTTTTATTTATTGTGTCCAAAAATGGTGATTTTTGGATGTATAGATTAAGAGTTATGAATTTTATGAGAAAAGACTATTTTAAAAGTAACCGCTTATAACTCCTTGTGGTTAACTCCAAAATTGATAAAATTTTTATTGGGAGAACATCTATATAATATCAGTGTACTTTGTGAATTTCAGAATTTTTGGATAAAAGTACAATTTATGATAACTGTCTAAATGTTCAATATGTTCTAAGAAAAATATATGTTCAATATGGAACTATATTCTGCTAAATCCCAGAAAAAAAACATTTTTAGAACTGATTTGGTATTTTACATGAAAATGTACTAGTTATGAATAAATGAGTTAAATATGTTATGTGAAGGAAAAAAATTGAAAAATATGATTTTATGGCTTGAGAATCATATATATGGTATATGCAGATTTTTGATGAGAATTTTGGTTATTGGTGATGAAATCTTATAAGTTTGCCATTTTATGATGATTAAATGTATTATTTAGTAAAGTGTAAACAATTAAAATAAATTGTTAATAAGTTTAAGAAATGTTATTTTTTTAATATCATTATACCGAAATATTGGTATAGATTTTATTGTAGAATTGCTACCTTTTGTGTCAGGGTTACTATTTATGAGTTACTATTCACGAATTACTATTCACGGGAACTATTCACTACAAAATTGGTTTCTTTTTCTAACCAAATTATAGTTGATTTATGAATATTACTCTGGAGATTAAAACTATATATTGATTATATTGATTTTATTATTATATATAGCATTTTTATAAAAAGTATGATCATGACTAGGGTTCTGTTTGGCCAGTAGTAAAAAGTTGAATTGTGACTGGTATGATCATGACCATTGAATTGATAATTGAATATCTTTAGCTTAAGTGCAAAGGTGAATTGATCAACATAGTTATAATTATTGTTTATATAAATTCTGAAATGATTATATATTTCTTTGAGATATTAATATATTTGGTCTGTAGTGCAAATATGAACTGTTGAGGAATATCTTTGGCCCGTAGTGCAAAGATGACCTGTTGTTGAATATATTTGGCCAGCGGTGCGAAGATGAACTGTGGATCAATATCTTTGGTCGTAGTGCAAAGATGAATTTATTAGTATGATTATGAATAGAAACTGTGATTTGGTATAACCATGATCTTTGATGTTTCAGGTAAAGACATGTGATGAAAATTATATTCGTCCTAGGTACGAAGAGGAATTTAGAATTATAATTATGATTATGAAATATTCATATAATTGTGGAAAGGAACTGTTGATTGATGTTACAGGGATAAAACATTGTTGGTGGACTTTTAACATGGAGAAGATAATAGACTGTATTGTCTATTTGACTCTTCTAATGGATTGCTCGTTCCGCTGCAACTATGGTTGAAATTTTTATCATCTACCATATGTTCTAAATCTCTGATTTGTTATTGATGAAGGCTATTGATAATTTAATTATCTTTAGTCATGATATTCTTTGCTGAGCTAGTTGTGCTCACCCTTTTGCTTCACAATTCCTTTCAGGTAATAAAAGTGTAGCTGAATCGAGCGGGGGTAACAAGAGAATAGAACGGTGGTCTTTAGTTGTGGAGTTCTCCCTAAACAGTATAGACAAGTGTGTTGTATACATCTTTTAATAGGTATATTTAGTGAATCATATAGGGAGAGGCGAATCCAACGTTGGAAGGGTGTTTTGTCACTATCATACAAGATGTCTTATGACATACAACCTCGTGTCATCATAAGACAGGGTTGTGTTCATCCACTTGCTGAGTATATTTATGAGCACTACCTATATATTCTTGGTGTTTGTTTGAAGTATAATTCTCAATTTGAGACAGTGGAGATAATGATAAATCAAGAGAAGACTCACCATTGGGAAGAATATGATAGTAATCTTCTCGTTTTTCTTTGGGGTCTATTGGGTCAACCAAGGATAATTCTGTGGCCATATGATATATATCATAACCTAGAAGCATGGTCTCCCATGTACGAAGGTTTCCTTGAGCACTTCCCAAATATTTTAGTTTCTAAAACAGTTTTTGACTATACCTTTATATAAGGTGTCACTGTGAGGTGTTGTCCACGGTTGGGACATGTGTCACATTTGGTATATATTTGTATCCAAACTCACAGTATATGTGTTGTTATATTTTGCACGACAATTATTGTAATAAAGTTGTAGTTGCTTTCTGTACCATGTATTTGGCGACTCAGAATGAGTTGGATGGAATGGACCTATTTTGGTGTTGTCACATATAGGGATTAAAATAGAGAATTATATAAGGATAATGAAACTGTTGGATACTGATTTATTGATATATTCTTCAAATGTGGAATAGAGAGTCTATTTGAGAAACTGTTGTGAATGCTCTAAGCACGTACAGGAGGTTTTCCTCCCTAACTTAATTCCACGTGTTAAACCAAATATATAATGTGAGAAAAACATATCATTTTCTTTCATTCTCATTCCGTGCAAGCAAAAGCAATTTCAATTGCAATTGCTTGGCTTGGCTTGAATTTCATCACATAAAACATACCTATTAATTTTGGCCCAACAATTTTTTTTTTCTTTTTTAATTTTGATTAATAAATACCCACAAAACTGATCCCAAGTATCAAGAAAAGGGAATAAAAAGTTTAAAAAAAAAGAAGAGAAAAGAAAAGAGTCAGAAAACCAATTAATACCCATCTCTTCTTTAAGGTCATAATTAAAAGAATAAAGGAGAGCCATATATTATATATGAATAAAGGACAACCATATAATATATATCGATCACCCAATTTGTAGCTAGCTAGCTAGCTAGTTATAACTAGGATAGAATTTCAGGGAGTTGATAAAATTAATTTGAACCAATCTTTAATGGAGAAGACTAAGGTATGTGTTACAGGAGGTGCTGGATATATAGGGTCATGGCTAGTTAAGAAACTCTTGGACAAGGGCTACATTGTTCATGCTACTTTGAGGAGCTTAGGTCTCTCCATCTCTCACTACATATATATACATATATACATACTATATTGTTTATGCAACTTTATGATTGTTGTTTCAGATGACACAGTTAAAGTAGGCCTTCTTACGTCGATGCCTAATGCGGACAACGGATTAGTATTATTTAAAGCAGATATATACAACCCTGCTGAATTTGAAGCTGCAATTGTGGGCTGCCATTTTGTTTTCCACGTGGCCACCCCCATGCTCCACACTCACAACTCTCAGGTCAACACGTACTCATGTTTTATCCTCACTTTTAAGCTAGTTTGATCTATAATATAATATACCATATGATATTGTGATTCATGTATATGACACATGCAGTACAAAGACACAACCGAAGCAGCCATTGCCGGGGTAAGAATTATTGCAGATACTTGTCTTAGATCACAAAACGTGAAGAGGCTCATATATACTGCCTCAGTAACCGCATCATCCCCATTGAAGGAGGATGGGACTGGTTTTAAATATTGTGTGGATGAATCATGTTGGACTCCTATCAACTTATCGCTTATTTATGACCATGATTTCTTACAGGTACTCGATATATAATTATTTTTATATTCTTATTAGCCTTAATTACCAATTTACCTACCTTTGATATATCCCCATTAATTTAAAGGGCTATATTACATCAAAGACATTAGCAGAGAAAGAGATATTGAGCTATAACGATATTGAAAGGAGTAGAAATTTACAAGTTGTGAGCCTGTGTGTTGGCCTAGTAGGAGGAGACACACTTCTTTCCTATGTGCCTTCAAGTATGGATGTAATCTTATCTCAAGTTAGAGGCAACCTATCTGCTTACAGAACCTTGCAATTTCTGGAACAACTTTTGGGGTCTGTTCCTCTGGTTCACATTGAAGATGTTTGTGATGCACATATCTTCTGCATTGAGAAACCATCTTCCATCAAAGGTAGATTTCTATGTTCCAACGGGAATCCAACTAGTGGAGAGATTGCTGATTATTACAGGGCCAATCACCCCGACTTTCAGATACCGCAAGAGTACGTACGTAAACTGATATATATATATATATATATATATATATATATATATATATATATATATATATATATATAACGTAGTCTTTTCAATGTTATATAAATTAAGTGATGGTTAAGCACTGCTTTTGAATATTTTCGATCAGATTATTGGGAGTAGCAGAGAGAAGAAGCAGATTCGATTCCACGGAGCTCGTAAAACAGGGATTTGAGTACAAATTTAACATGGCAAAAATATTAGATGATAGTGTAGAATGTGGAAGACGACTAGGAGTACTTCTGTAACTCTCACAACGTTAACTAGTTCCTGTCCACTCCTCCCTCATATATTTACAAATGGTTATGCATTCTCTACCCCAGCTTCGACCACTTGTTTAATTAAATGTAAAATTTTATTTTTCTTGTGGTATAAATTAATAATGCCATTATATAAATTTCCCGTTTTTTGAAAGTTGGACTGGATCTTACTCACGTCATTACACTAGATTGTTAGTATAAAATACAGTTGATCAAAAAAGTTTTGACAGATTGTTGGATCCAATTTGTTTATAAACTGTTTTATATGTTCTGATTTCAACTTTAATAATGGATGTTTAATCTTCCTATATATATTATGAATATGTATGTATGTATATTCAAAAAGTTCAAAAATTTGAATCAATGATGATGATGATTACGAAACAGTACAAGGGTACAGTTGAATCAGCCATTGTTGTCTTAGATCACAAACCAAACCATGAAGAGGGCTTTCTATATATGCTATATCGATTTTTTCTGTATAAAATATCGATTTTCTATGCTATAGCGAAAAAAAAAACCGTCGCTATTACTTGCACCAATGATTTCTTGATCATTTCTCAATTCTTATTACTCCTAGTTCTATTTTGCCAATTTCCTTCTACTTAGGTTGAGTAATCCCAACTCAATTTCACATATTTTTTAGGAAATATTTTTAATTCTTTATTACCCCTAAACTCAATAATGTTCAATTCAATAGTGATAACACTAATGTGAGAGAAATCTTATAAAAATATCAAATTTCATTAATAAAAATATAATTTCTTTAACTTTTTTCATATTGATCTCCATGTAATATCCTAATCTCCGTATAATTTAATATCTCGTGATTAATAAAATAAATTTTATATATAACATTTTTTAACTAAATTTTAATTGATCTCAAGTCAACTTATCAATCCAAATTTGATAACTTGATAGTTCAAAAGTTTTTTTTTTTTTTTTATCTTTATCCGGTTCTTAGTAACAAATGATGCATTGGATCTTTAATATGTACTAAAAATTAATATAAAAAAAACATAACTTTTGAATTACCTTTTGAGAATATCAAAATTTTATGATTAATTAAGAAACATGAAAATAAAAAAAACATTTGAGCTACGAGACATTAAAATTTGATTATTGAATTAACTCACCACCTCCAATCAAACTGACTCGGTACTTGTTTTGTTAAAGATTGTTTGGTACTATTATATTAATAGTGGAAGTTTTTGACAGATTGTTGGTTCCAAGATTTTTTAAGTCAATTTTTAAAATTAATTTGTTTAAATTTTAAAACATCAAAAATGATAATTAAAATATTTTTTAGTTAGTCGATAAGTAATGATTATAATTATTTATATTAAAATTTAAAAAATTTACATTAGCTTTTTAAAAAAATTCTAATTTATATGGAGTATAAACACGAAACTCCTCTATAGTCTTCCTCTCCCCTCTAAAAACCTCTCGTTTCCAATCAGGGTTTAGGAAGTCCAACTCCATATCTTTCTCTGTTGACGTTTTTTTGTTAGTTCTAGGGTTTATACATACATCTACAGTTGCAGAAATCGAAAGAGAAAGAAGAAGCATGGCACGCAGAAGAGTAGAAATCAAGAAAATAGAGGACAGATCCAAAAGGCAGATTACCTTCACGAAGCGCCGTCAAGGGCTTTTCAAGAAAGCAGGGGAGCTCTGCACTAAGTGTAATGCCCAAGTTGCCGTTATCGCCTTTTCCATGGCGGGCAACGCCTACGCTTTCGGCGACCCTTCCGTCCAGTCCGTCGTTAACCGATACCTTAACTCCGCCGCATCTTCATCGAAAACCGAGCCCTTTTCCGATCAGGATTTGGCCCGATTTAAAGCGGAAAAGAAAGTAGGAGAGATACTGGACAAGGCCATTGACAAAAAAGGTGGCAGCAGGCGATTGTGGGATGCGGAAATTGAGAATTTGGATTTCAATGAACTTGAGCAACTGAAGATTACAATGGAAGAAATGAAGAAAAAGCTTGTGAATCAGGAAAATCAGATGCCTGAAAGCAATTCTGCTGATCAGCAGCAATAGGAGTCAAGTCTATTATCCTCTATTTCTTTGAATTTATGTTCTTTTCATTCCTTGTGTCAATATATGAAGTCTAATAATTAGCTTGAAATTAACTTTCTAGATTATAATTCAATTTTGAATTTCCGTGCTGCCTTGTGTGTTTATTGGGAATTGAAATCTTCCTTTTTTCTTTTGCTTGATATGATGGATGATGGTGTATGATGAATTTTTGATTAATGGCAAGGAATTCTGTTTCTTTCTTTAAGTTGTGTATTGTATTTCCAGGCCAACTTTTAAAATAAGAGCTCAGATTTGATAATTTTTAATTTTGGGATTGAATACCTAAACATTCTTGTGGGATCAGGGATGTTTGTCTAGAAAAAGCTTCCTTAGCTTATCTAATATCAGTCCTCCAGCCCAAGTTGATGACTGTTGCATTGTTGAATTACCGAGGTTAAAATATTCATTAGCCAGTTTGGCATTTGGGGTGTTGCTACAATGTTTTCATTCTCAAAGAAATTCTCAAGTACACTAGAAGATATTACATCTATATAAAAGTGGATAAAGATATTATAGTTACTACTATATTAGTCTGAAACCCTTGGCTAGCATATTGAAGTTATGTTATTTTGTAGCTTTGTACAAAACTTGTTTCTCTACTACTGTCTCTTGAAATTTTTGAGGAATTATGTGAAAAATCCTGGGGTGTTAAATGGAAAATTTGGATCGAGATCAACTTGGTCAAGGGAGAAATCCAAGTCCATAATTGGGGAATTTGTGGTGGTTGTATTGGCTGAGATTATTTCTGTATGATCAGACTCTGAAACCTGTCCAAAGCTGTTTATTTGATAGGGTGAAACCGAGAAGTAGCTTGTTCCAGATGTGGCCGGAGAGATAAATGGTGATCCAGATGTGGCCGGAGAGATCAACGGAGAGAAACTGCCCGTCAGATTGTCATTAACCGGTGTTGAAAATGAAAGTTGGCTTTCACTTGTCAGGCATCCAAATGCAGAAGGAAAAGAGAAAGGATCATACGTATCTTTCTTGTTCAAGTCCTCTGAATTGACTCTTAGGTTTGCTTGAAGGTTAAAAAGGTTCTCATCTGGATGCTGCTGCTGTTGATGGTTATTGTAATGGTTCTTATGCTTTTGTTCTTACTTTTCTGGTGATGCGGGTGGCGCAATTGCATGGCTAGCTTGGTGGCATGTATGTCTTCCTTTGTATGTGATTTCAAATAAAGCAGGGTCCTCATCTGATCTTTGCACTTGCTTTGTAGCCCAGCAGGTTTGAGTGTTACGATATGTGCATCTATAATAGCTTCTGCATAAATGAACAAGGTACCATTAATTTTTTATTTATTTAAATGAAAATATACTCACATTAAAATTAGTTTTTACTTTTGGATTATTGATGTAACTATACGTCCCTACTTGCATTGTTATCAGAAGACTTGTATTCTACTTGTATTTGTTTATCATCATGCTGACTATCAAAAAAAGTACTCTTCTTTCATTTACATTAACATAGTGGATCTCTTACCTAGGATATTTAGCACCTAAAATGTCTTTCTGACCATACTTTCTCCAACTAAAGCCATCATCACTGGAACCTTCTATACCATTATCAGAACATATTCTCACTTGGTCTGTCCATGTAGGCAATGCCTTTCTGCAATACCAATAAAAAGAAGAGATGTGGATGAACTCAAATGAAACTTTAGCTGCTTGGCTATCTCCATCCCTTGGATGATCTCATTGGCCAGTATATTCTGTTCCCAGTTACAATTGGTGTCCATTTCTGTATAATTCTAGCTAAATAAATAACTGTAGATTAGAAGCAAAATAAGAGTTTACTTTTTCTGAATATCAGATCATATGAAGTCAACTTGCGCTTAAAATGGTGAATTCAGGTGGATTGAAGTAGTGAATTTGGCTTTAGAGACGAGGAATCCTTGAATTAGTGGATTCAGCTGGTTGAAATCGGAAGTGGGTTGTTTTTTACATAAATGGTTGTGAATTCTCAAGCTCCGGAAATATGGGGGATGACGGGTATATATATATATATATATATATAAGGCTTGGGCAAAGTGTGGGTATTTGTAGTTTTTAGTTTAAGGAGGAGATTCCTTTTAAGGATTTTGATTGAGAGCTGCAGCAGGGTAGTGAGAGAGCTGAAGGTTGACTGAGAAAACGAGTTTTTTAGATATTATTATTATTGTGTTTGGACTGGTCTTTGGTCGTATAGATAGTTCGGTGAGAGTGTAAGGAGGTCCAACTGCTGACCCATTCAAATCTCTAACAAGCGCCTCTCTCTATGTCAGTCACCAACATCAATTATAAAAGTACTGACAGGAGGGGAGGGTAGACTAAAAAATTATTTATCATCTGTGATATGACTATTTAACCTGTGATTAAATATTTATGTTTATGTATAATAGTAAAAATGTATTTTAAAAATTAAAAGTTGAAACCATAATTTAAGACCCAAATAAAATAGAGTTTTACATCCAAAAATAAAGATGATACTTCTCTTCTATGCAAAATCCAAACACAAAACTAAATCCCCTTCTTCATGCGGGTTTTTTTTTTATTTCTATATTTTGTTTGTGATAGCTTGTTCGGGTGTTGTGATATGGTTAAAGATTTACATGTCATGTTATCAATTTATGACGTAGCATGTTCAATTGAACCAAAGTGGAAAAAATTAATAGTTTAATGACCTGATTGAAAAAATCAATCACCAAATTGAAAAATATCAAAGTAATAATTTATATTTAAACTGAGAGTTCTTTTAACACATCAGCTTTTACATGTCACGTGTTTATGACACGTCGTCAAATTATGATGTGGCAGGTTCAATTGAACTAAAGTAAAAAAATGATAATTTAATTACCTGATTGAAAAAAATTAAAAAATCAATCACCAAAATAAAAAAAATCAATAATTTAAAATAATAATTTATATTTAAACCTATATAATACTACTAGAACTTTGGCCAAAATCCAGCTATGGCAATTGCCACAGCAGACTAAAAGCTAGATTCGCGGCTGATTATATAATAATCACATATATCAAGAAATTTTATTAATTTTAATGTTAAGTAATTAATATTAGTTTGAAATTTATTATACTACATATATGCATTAATTAATTAATTAATTATTCTTTTTCCTCTTTTTCAATTATTCTATTTTTTTAGAGAGAAAATTAAAAATAATTAATTTTTTCTCTTAAAAAAATTTATTCTAAAACTATTTATATAATAGAAAGGAGTTAGAGTGAGTGAGGAGGGAGGTAAAAAAGGTTTTGACCAATTCAAAATTCCAAAATGGTTTTGACCAATTCAAAATTCCAAATGATCACCCTCTATCTACCCATTTATTTCATGATCTAATCATTGAGAGAAAAAGGAAATAAAATAGATTCGTAGACCACGGATAAGAAGCTTCTTCTAACCTTATTAGGCTAGGCGGGGCGGGGCGGGGCGGGGCGGGGCGGGGCGGGGCTTATTTTATTCAACTTCTTTGTTATACGCTTTTTGTTTTAAAATTAAAACAAAAAAATTATTGACTTATTTTTTTATAAAAAAAAAGTAAATTCGAATAATTTTTGGATGTAAATCCATTTACAAGTTAAAAATAATTAATAATAATTTTAGATAATTTATAGTAATAATAATCATTGTTAATAAATTTTATTTTAATTAAATATTCTGAAACAAAATTTAAATAGTCCTGTCCGGTCCGGTTATTACTGAACCGGGAAAGAGATGATAGTGGTAAGTGGGCTGCTGAGCTCACAAGTTGGACTCATCATTCGTCAACATATAATGTAATAATAGTGAAGCATATTCATCTCCCGTTCCGTTCTATAATTCTACTTAATTTATTCATAAACAAAATTCTTACAATTTACCCACTCAATAATAATAATTATTATTAAATTATGCTCTTCGGTATATGTCTAGCCAAGGTCAGGGAGAAGCTACGGTGAAGGTTTGTGGTACGTTTATTTTATTTTATTATCAATTGGTTTCTAGAATATTAAAGTTAAGCTTGTTTGGGAGAATCTGCAAATCTTCTCTTTAAGCCTATATATGTTTGGAACTTAATCGTAAAAAAAATGAAAATTTGAAACGATGTTTGTTATATATATATATAACAAACATCATATATATATATATATATATATATATGTTTAATTTGTCCCAAGCCATATCATATCATGCAGCATAGCATAGCATAGCATAGTAAGGAAAAGAAAACGTAGTAAAGTAGTGTGAGAAAGTGCATGTGTGGTAATTAAAATGAGTAAAGAATATTGAGTTAACTCATCATCTTAAACCCGGTCCGTGGATTTTTGTTCCCCTAATTAATTAGGAAACAATATCCCGAATAGCCTGACCATCGAATTAGAAGGGAGGGAATGAGGGAGTTTATGTATTAGGCCGGCCGGCCGGCAGGTAGCTATGTTACTATGTATGATCGGGATTTTTTGAAGAATGCTGAATTCTTTTTTCAGTGAATATTGCTTGACCATGTTTCCTTATCCAAAACCTCTTTATTTCTTCTGGCTTTCGTCCAGGAATACGCCCAGCTATAAGATCCCACCTACAACATTAATTAATTTTACACATTATATATATATATATGCAACTAATTAAGACTTCATAATATAATTCGCTTAATTAATTTCAGAATTAATAACGATTTTTCATTCACTAACTAATTAAATATATACTACTACTTCACAAGGCATCACTGTAAGCAGAATACAGTCAGTATTACATTAATTAAGATTGTTGCATTTAGGTCCTAAAATCTTCTTATAGCTTCATTTGATCTTCATCTATAATTTTTGGTATTTTTCTTATTTAAATTAGTGGTTTCCGCGTGCAATAGAAATGGTTTATTCCCAAAGTACAGTAGAATCTAGTCTAATAAACATTGATTATTAGACTAATTAAGTTATCTAATAAAGTAATTATGTATATATATATACCTATCTCCGACAAGTCTGTACATTCTGTTGACAAGATCTTCTTCTTCTTCACTCATGTTTATGAACTCCCACTTAACACTGGTCACTTCAGCTAGATCAAAACAATTTATTAAGAAATTAATACAAAAACCATTAATTAATAAAGTATTAGAAGAAAATTTCCTTCACCGATATATAATAAAACAATATTATAATATCACTAACTAATAGTCCATTTTGTTTCAAAATTAGATATGTATATATATTTGTGGAATTTTAAATTAATTTGAAAATTATTTATATATAATTTTGTTTAAGTTTTGAAAGCAACAAATACAATATAATTAGTAGTATGTTTCAAAATATAAAATCATTTTGAAGTAAATTAAAATATATTCGAACTCAAAATAAATTTATTATTTGTATTTTTTAAGAAAATCTCATCAATAAGGAGCTAGCATTTAAATAAGTTGTAATAAAACTTGCCTTCTGAGCTAGAATTCCTGGTCTTGGGCCTCTTAGCAGATTGCTTCTCGTGATGTTTGTCCATGACTAGATTATCTAATTTATTTCACGTTTAACACAAGGACATGCACACCCAAAAAAAAAAGTTAATTGGTTTTGTAAAATGGGAACTAATTAATTAATTGGGAAAAGAGAAGGAATTGCAATATATATATATATATATAAATTAAATGATAGTCACGAGCGGTAAGTGGTAACAACCAGACATGCATAATAGTGGACAGGAACGTACGAAGCTAGGACGACTAGTGGCTGACCTTGTCCACACACACACATACACACACACCGTATACGGATATACAAAGGGTGATGATGCGTTGCTCCTCTACGATTTCATGCATGTATACTTATTTATTGCTTTACAATATATATATATATATATATAATTCCATATTCTCTAACTTGTTTAAGGGAACTTGGGAATTAATATTTTTCAAAACTAAAGATATATTTTAGTCTATTTTTAACTTTTAGCGTTAGAATATAAAGCAACATTAACTTCTTAACATTACTTAGCTATACTCTTTAAAATATATATATATATATATATATATATATATATATATATATATATATATATATATATTGTCTTTTTAGTGCATTCTAATATAGATCTTATGTTTATATATATGTTTAAATTATAAAGTATTATGCTATTTTATTTATTCCCTCGTTAATTAATTTCAAGCATTACATCAGCACTAACAATTATATTTTATAATTAATATTAAAGATAAATATAAAGTCATCATTAACTGTTGCCGTTTAGAAATAAATATATTTTTACTTCTAAATCTGAGAGAGTATTAAATGAACTGAACCTCAAGAAAGCAAGGGAAGTTTGGAACAACCATTACACATGATCATGCATGTTGTGGCAATACGCCAGCCAAGCTGCACGCGTATGTGTTCGAAACTAGAGTTCAAATTAATATATATATATATATATAGGAGAGAAAAAAAGAAATAAAATAATATAAAATTAGTTTAATTTTCAAAAATTAACTCCTTAAGATTGGATAACTAAGATATATATAGACCTGCCTATTTTATATATCCTTCAAATATAATAATATCACTATTTGACATTAAATTAAAAGAAAAAGTATTATATTAAAAATAGAATATACATTAATAAAATATATTATAATAACGTATGTGCCTCATATATAACCCTAATATAGTGCAAAGGTTATGCATTAGGCATGTAGCGATATCCAAGGGAAAACATGCATGGGAATTATATATGGATTCAAGAAAAAAGTAAAGCTTTACGTAATTGTGTAAATGAATCTAGTCTGAGTATTGAGTTTTTTTAGATTTTAGTCACAAAATTTATCGAGCATAAAACAATGTTTGATTGAGGTTCGTTTAATTACAGAGTCAAACACGATCTCAAATCGAGCCTGAACAGTTTGAATTTTTCTAACGAATTGAATATGATTCAAATATCAATATAAAATTATAATTTGAGGATGTTCTAATAATTTATCGAACATTAAAATTTTCTCTTAATTGAATCATTTATATTTCGAGTTGATTTCAAATCAAACTTTTAATCAAGTGAGTATGAATCGAATCCGAACTGTTTGCTTATTTTACTGTCTTAACTTTACATGCATGAATTTAATTATTTTTCAGATATTTTATGAATCAAGTAGTAGTATATAATACACGTACGTAGCATGCATGCATGTAATTTGTACGTATACATACATGCATGAACAAAAAATGATGAGAAAGTACTACTCGCAGTCGGTCGTCTCTAACCCCCAGGTAAGTAATACACTTTTCTGTCGCCCAATTACATATATACCGAAGAATGGATCGCGATGCACTGTAGGCAAAGTCTAGCAGCTTACCATTAATTTGAAATAAAATATAGAGTAGTATCTAAAAATATTTGATTCTTATTTATTATTGCACAAAATTCCAAGGAGTTGAATGTAGTGACGTAGTAGCTAATTAAAAATGAGTCCAACACTATATTGCTATTAATTTTAATCGAATTACAATTATAAAATTTATTAATACATGAGATTAATAAGAATTTAAAAAAAAATCACTTATTACATATATTTTTTTTAAATTATCGTTAATACTTATTTAGGTAACTCACAATCAAAACACGACGTAAACATATATTTGCAATATATATTATTTTCTATTAAAATTGTGGTTGATCTTTCTAATTAATTATGAACCCTGTCCCCTAAGTTTTACTAATGTGTTTTTAAATATGGTAAAAGAACAGTATTACTGGTTTTCCTTGAAGTCCTAGATCTGAAGCACATCCTTAATCTATATAAATAAATTCATTCTTACTTTCTCATTCAATCTGTAAACTTTATTGAATTTTTCTTTTGGGTATTCAATTTAGAAGTTTGGAGGTTGTGTTTTTGTAATTTGTGTCAAAACCCTGCATTACTTCGGCGTTATGGGTTGAATTTGTTTTCTGTTTTTTTATAAAGCTAGGGTTTTTAGATCATTGTTAGCCCCTGGGAAGGGGGCATATGACCCTTACTCTTGAATTTTCGGGAGTTATTTGCTTTTCTTTTCCTTTCCTTTTTTTATGTATTTCTTTTTCTCCTTTGCTTTTTTTTATTTTTACTTTATTAACAAAGTGAGGCAAAAAAAGTGGTAACAATTCTCTCTGTAAACTAATTAAAAATAAAAAGCTAAAGAAATAAAACAAATTTTTTTGGATCCTACTATAGTGACCATAAGTTCACCATATATAGTTCTATCCTATCAAGATTATTAAATCTGTCTTCTTCTTCTATTTATTTATTTTTTGTTGGAATTCATTCTTTCAAGCTAATTAATCTCATGAACAACAATATAAGGTTTTGAATATATAATATTATAATTTACTCCATAATTTATCTATAAAAGTAGATAATCAGTTGATTAAAAATTTTAAAATCTGATTAATAGTCTCATAGTTTGGAAAAATTTAATATATATATATATATATGTGTGTGTGTGTGTGTATATTTAAAGTCATTAGACTCGCAACTCAAAAGTTGACAAGAGTTGGAATAAGATGTTGTGAAATACTGTAATTGGGCAAAATAAATTTGAAAAAAACACTCCAAGCGTTAATTAAGTAATTTTTTACTGATGTATTTTGATCCCTTTTTATAAATATTCTGGTTCCGCCATTGACTAACCATGACGGTACAACCCTTTGTTTCTTCTCTTCAATGTACCTTTAACAAATTGTCGGATGAAAATACAAAGAATAATATATATACTAAAGATTTCTCTTTTTAAGTGTTACATTTTTTATACATATTAAAAAAAGTTAAAAAAGAAAAAAGGAAGTAAAATAAAATTTTAAATTTATGCTTGGTAACCCCACGTACATGATTAGATATATATTGTGATGAATATTTTTATTTTTTATAGATATGAACTTCACTAAATTATCCTTCATTCATTTTATGTGTCGTATACGTGCTTTTGATGATAAAATAAATTGTACCTTCAAGGTTGATTTTTGAGAACAGATAATATAAATGGAGAACAAGCTTTGGTTAGATTCAGCTAGCGGGTATAATTTTTGGTCTGATCAACCAGGTATTGATTTTTTGACTGACTAAATTACCTAAGCAACCCTACTCGCCTCACCGTCCGTCAAGTTCCTTTTTTGATTGGGTTTGAATATGATCCATCTCCTTTTAATATCATTCTTTCAAAAAAAAAAAGAAGAAGTTATATAAATATAAAATTCATCTATTATTCAGATTTTGTAAAATTATTCATTTATTTGTAAAAATGTTAATAATCTATATAAACCAAGAAAAGGTTTTAACTCATTCTACATTTACGGAGGAGTATAATAAGATCCTTCATTTTAACTATTCTATTTGTTTGGCATTAACTTTTTAATTTTATTTAACAAACCAGTCAAAAGCAATGGTAGACAAATGAATTTCTAGAGGCTCCCAATGGACTTGGAAGATAACCCGTAACTACCCCCTCGGGTGCCCGCTCTTCACTCCAACCGACCAACCAATCCATGACCTTTTCCACCACCAATACTCTTTTCTATTCAAACCATTTCATACCCTTCTCCTCCAACCAGCGTATGGCACCCTCACCCTTCCTTCACAATTCTCTTCTTCTCTTCACCTTTATCCTTCTCTTCTGCCCGTATTGAGCCTTACATTAACCGTGCCCAAAAGTTATGTCGTCGACCTCTCCGATTCTTCTCCACAATCTAATTCCAAGCAAACAATTCTTCTC
>CM035101.1:80790866-80845866 GCA_020205505.1 Panax japonicus
AGATAGATTGAGGTCGGGGTACCATCAGTTGAGGGTGAGGGAAGAGGACATTCCAAAAACAGCTTTTCGTACTCGGTATGGGCACTATGAGTTTTTGGTGATGTCATTTGGGTTAACTAATGCTCCGGCAGTGTTTATGGGGATGATGAATCGGGTTTTTAGTGAGTATTTGGACCAATTTGTCATTGTCTTCATTGATGACATTTTGGTGTATTCCAAGTCTAAGGAGGAACATGAAGAGCATCTTCGTACTGTTTTGGGGGTTCTGCATAAGAATAAGTTGTATGCTAAGTTCTCCAAATGCGAGTTTTGGTTAGAACAGGTAGCATTTTTGGGGCATGTCGTGTCTGCTGAAGGTATTAAGGTGGATCCTGCGAAGGTTGAGGCTATCACTAATTGGCCAAGACCTACCACAGTAACTGAAGTAAGGAGTTTCTTGGGTTTGGCAGGGTACTACAGGCGATTTGTGGAGGGTTTCTCGTTGTTAGCTTTGCCGTTAACTCAGTTGATGAAGAAGGGAATAAAGTTTGTGTGGAATGAGGAACGTGAGAAAAGTTTTGAGGAGCTTAAGAAGAGGCTTGTGTCGGCTCCAGTGCTTACATTACCGTCGGGGATAGGAGGTTATCAAATTTACAGTGATGCTTCCAAGAAAGGATTAGGGTGCGTTTTGATGCAGCATGGTAAGGTAATTGCTTATGCTTCCAGACAACTTAAACCTTATGAGGTGAATTATCCTACCCATGACTTGGAGTTAGCAGCAGTTATTTTTGCCCTAAAGATTTGGAAGCATTATTTATATGGAGAGACTTGTGACATTTTCACCGACCACAAGAGCCTTAAATACATTTTTACTCAGAAGGAGCTTAACATGAGACAGAGGCGTTGGTTAGAGCTTCTCAAGGATTATGACGCTAGAATTCAGTATCATCCCGGTAAGGCTAATGTGGTTGCAGACGCTCTTAGCCGGAAGAGTTCAGGGAGTGTAGCTGCCTTGGTTACACAACCTCAACTTATCTCGGATATGGAGCGTGTGGGTCTGGAGCTATATGCTAGAGGTTCTGATGGGTTGGTAGCAGGTATGAGGGTGGAACCTTCTCTTATTTTGCGTATCAAAGAAGCCCAAAAGGAGGATGGTGAGTTATGGACTGTAGCGCAGAATATGAATGAGGGTAGGCAACCAGAGTTTCGTATTGATGAACAAGGTGTAATATGGTTCGGTAAACGGTTATGTGTTCCAATGGATCCAATGATTCGTGAGGCAGTGTTGACTGAAGCTCATAGTTCGCCATTTTCTATTCATCCGGGGTCTACAAAGATGTATAAGGATCTGAAGGAGAATTTTTGGTGGAGTGGAATGAAAAGGGATGTAGCTGAATTTGTGAGTAAATGTCTTACTTGTCAGCAAGTGAAAATAAAGCATCAGCGGCCTGGTGGTTTGTTGCAACAGTTAGAGATTCCTGTGTGGAAATGGGATGACATTTCGATGGATTTTGTGACTGGGTTGCCGAGGACTCTTAAAAAGAATGATACTATTTGGGTGGTAGTGGATCGTTTGACTAAATCGGCTCACTTTCTGTCTATTCGTGAAGATTTTTCGGTAAATAAATTAGCAGATATTTTTCAACGTGAGATTGTTAGGCTTCATGGGACTCCAGTTTCTATCGTTTCGGATCGGGATCCGCGGTTTACTTCTCGATTTTGGAAAGGGTTTCAACGAGCTTGGGGAACGCGACTTAACTATAGTACAGCTTTTCACCCGCAGACAGATGGACAATCCGAAAGAACTATTCAGACATTAGAAGACATGTTGCGATCTTGTGCTTTAGAGTGGACAGGAAACTGGGATGATTATTTGAGTTTGGTGGAGTTCGCATATAATAATAGTTGGCAAGCTAGTATTGGTATGGCACCTTTTGAAGCATTATATGGTAAGAAGTGTCGAGCTCCGACTTGTTGGGATGAGGTTGGTGAAAGGATAATAGAAGGACCCGATTTGGTTAGGATTACTACGGAGAAGGTAGCAGTGGCTAAAGAAAAATTGAAGGAAGCTAGATCGCGGCAGAAGAGTTATGCTGATATTCATAGCAGGGCTCTTGCATTCACGCCTGGTGAACACGTGTTTTTGAAAGTTTCTCCATGGAAAGGTGTTCGAAGATTTGGTTTGAAAGGGAAGCTTAGTCCGCGTTTCATTGGCCCTTTTGAAGTCCTTGAGAGAGTTGGAGAAGTGGCATATCGGGTGGCTTTGCCTCCACAATTATCTCATGTGCATAATATCTTTCATGTTTCGGTGTTAAGGAAATATAATTATCATCCGCTTCACGTTGTGCACTACCCGTTACATAAGATTCAAGAAGATCTTACTTGTGAGGAAGAAGCCGAGGCGATTCTAGATCGTCAAGAACGGATTATGAGGAGGAAGACAATTCCTTTTGTTAAAGTCTTGTGGAAAAACCATTCGGAGCGGGAAGCTACTTGGGAGATAGAGGAGTCTATTCGGGCGGAATATCCACATCTTTTTGAAAATTAGGTACGTTCTGTTCTTTTGATTCCGGGGACGGAATCCTTTTTTAAGGGGAATGTGATGTAATACCCAATAAAATAATAATAGAATATTTAAGTGAGCTTTAAAATATTTAATTGGGCTTTCCTTGTGTTTGGGTCAAATTCTATATATTTAATTTATTTGGGCCATAATAAGCTATATTACATTAATTGGGTCAGATTGATAATTGTGTAATTTTAAATCCTAATCAAATTAGAAGTATTAATATTAAATAGTAAAACCTAGTTACACTTCCTTACGTACGAGGAGTTGTGAGAATAGAACGGAAGAAAAAGGAGGAGGCGCAAGAGGGAGCGAGAGAACGTGACTGTGATTGCAAAAGGGTTTGAGAGCAAAAATCTTAGAATTTTATTCATCATATTCTTCTTCTCAAAGGTAATTGTTGGACTATTTTTGAATATAAAATAATTATTTTGCTATTGTAACTATGATCTATATTTTGTTGTATTTGTAATCTATTTTAAAATTTTATTATGTCATTTGATTAATTGAATTTGTTGATGAAATTTTAAATTATAATTGGGATATATGATATACATATATATGTAAATCTGTAATTTACGTTAATATATATATATATATATATATATATATATATATATAGTTACCTACTAATTTGTTATACATACTAATTCGTTATACATATAAAAATATATATATGATATTCATGAATCCTAATGTTGCTAATTCAATTGTCTATATATATATATATTAGTTAACCTGTTTGCTGATTTATTATATATATATATATATAGTTGCTGCAGACTAGTTTTATATATATATATATATATATATATATATATATATATATATATATATATATATATATATATATAAGCCTGCGATCAGTTAGTATATATATACATACCTGTAGCTGCGAATTTGTTACATATATATATATATATATTTAGAAGATATGCAGAACTTTAAAAAAAAAACGGGATAGTAGTAAATATTATTATTATATTGTTTTTATAATTAAAATATATCTTTTGAGTACAAACTGAACATGATATATTAAAATTATTAAATCTGTAAAAATATAATTTGTATGAGTTCATAATTTAATTATATATTTTATATTTTATTTTGATAATTAGATCAGATTGGGGGAGTTTAGCGGGTGATATTTGGATTCAGCGAATTATTTTAATACTACATTAAGGTACGGATTCCGTACTTTTTCAGCGAGACTCTTTTAAATATAATTCGTTCGTTTTGTTATTCGTTAAAAATTTGGTATTGCTTCTTAGGATTATTCCTTGTTGTCCAATTTATTGTGATAGTTTCGTTTTGGTGTTGATATTAAAATTCGTATTTGTACTCCTTGAACTAGTTAATCGTGTCATTATATTTTGGAGACTTTATTCATTTGTACAATTGTTCGTATATTTTCGTTCACATTCGGGAGTCATTTTGATCATTGATATATTGTGATAATCAATAATAATTGTATTTGATAATTCGATCTCATTTAAATATGGTCATGTAAGCCTTGTGATTTGAACCCCTGTTGGCTTACATTTTGTAGTTTGATCCTTAGGGTATACTTGAGCTAACCACCTGTGGGGGTACCACAGGCATGTCCTCTTGACACAAGGGCATGACACCTTCCGTGGCGGTGTGATTAGTCCACGGCGTATCCTTTTGTATGCTCTGGGTATGAGCTTTGGCCATTTGATATATTTGTTCAGGATACGTATGGGTCGACCCAGTATTTGATTTGATTTGATTAGTTTGGCGGATTAGTGACGTATGTGTCGTGCGTACTATCCGATTTGATTTGTATACATCATGGTACCGATGTATTTTGTTAGCCTTTGGCTATTTGTATTTGAGCTCAGTATGAAATTGTTATCTTACAACCATTTGATTCAGCCTTATTTATTTGGAATTCTTTTGGCTATAATTATTCGATTGACAGTGTTGGTCATTTGTTAATGGACTCTCAAATTTTGATCTATTCGTAATTCGTTTGTAATTTACATGTGTTCATCCGTTCAATTCTTTTAGATTCATTACTTTTTGTGATACATTTATTCATCTTCATATCCGTACTGGGCAATTGGCTCACGCTGTGTTCTTTTTCCGGCAGGTAATCAGGGGTGATCAGGATATGTGGGATGAGAGCTACCTTTGATCCAAATGAGTAGATTAGTTTTGAGAATTATTAGTTTTGATCAGGATATGTTTGGGCCATTTTGGCATTTATTTCTTATTAGTAGAGACTATGTAAATGTGGAGTTACTGCTATTTAAATTGGAGTATGTGACTTTTGGTATTAAATTTTATTGGAGATATTTTGAGGTTTATTAGAGATTGATATTTATTATGTTTGTGCGTGACATCCCTTTTTCCTTTTGGGAAAGGGCAACTCTGTAACACCCCCTTTCCCAAAAGGAAAAAGGGATGTCACGCACAAACATAATAAATATCAATCTCTAATAAACCTCAAAATATCTCCAATAAAATTTAATACCAAAAGTCACATACTCCAATTTAAATAGCAGTAACTCCACATTTACATAGTCTCTACTAATAAGAAATAAATGCCAAAATGGCCCAAACATCCATTAACAAAATATTATGAACGCCAAGTCTAATAATAATTCTCAAAACTAATCTACTCATTTGGATCAAAGGTAGCTCTCATCCCACATATCCTGATCACCCCTGATTACCTGCCGGAAAAAGAACACAGCGTGAGCCAATTGCCCAGTACGGATATGAAAATGAATAAATGTATCACAAAAAGTAATGAATCTAAAAGAATTGAACGAATGAACATATGTGAATTACAAACGAATTACGAATATATCAAAATTTGAGAGTCCATTTACAAATGACTAACACTGTCAACCGAATAATAATAGCCAAAAGAATCTCAAATAAATAAGGCTGAATCAATTGGTTGTAAGGTAACAATTTCATACTGAGCTCAAATACAAATAGCCAAAGGCTAACAAAATACACCGGTACCATGATGTATACAAATCAAATCGGATAGTACGCACGACACATACGTCACTAATCCGCCAAACAAATCGAATCAAATCAAATACTGGGTCGACCCATACGTATCCTGAACAAATATATCAAATGGCCAAAGCTCATACCCAGAGCATACAAAAGGATACGCCGTGGACTAATCACACCGCCACGGAAGGTGTCATGCCCTTGTGTCAAGAGGACATGCCTGTGGTACCCCCACAGGTGGTTAGCTCAAGTATACCCTAAGGATCAAACTACAAAATGTAAGCCAACAGGGGTTCAAATCACAAGGCTTACATGACCATATTTAAATGAGATCGAATTATCAAATACAATTATTATTGATTATCACAATATATCAATGATCAAAATGACTCCCGAATGTGAACGAAAATATACGAACAATTGTACAAATGAATAAAGTCTCCAAAATATAATGACACGATTAACTAGTTCAAGGAGTACAAATACGAATTTTAATATCAACACCAAAACGAAACTATCACAATAAATTGGACAACAAGGAATAATCCTAAGAAGCAATACCAAATTTTTAACGAATAACAAAACGAACGAATTATATTTAAAAGAGTCTCGCTGAAAAAGTACGGAATCCGTACCTTAATGTAGTATTAAAATAATTCGCTGAATCCAAATATCACCCGCTAAACTCCCCCAATCTGATCTAATTATCAAAATAAAATATAAAATATATAATTAAATTATGAACTCATACAAATTATATTTTTACAGATTTAATAATTTTAATATATCATGTTCAGTTTGTACTCAAAAGATATATTTTAATTATAAAAACAATATAATAATAATATTTACTACTATCCCGTTTTTTTTTTAAAGTTCTGCATATCTTCTAAATATATATATATATATATGTAACAAATTCGCAGCTGCAGGTATGTATATATATACTAACTGATCGCAGGCTTATATATATATATATATATATATATATATATATATATATATATATATATATATATATATATATATAAAACTAGTCTGCAGCAACTATATATATATATATAATAAATCAGCAAACAGGTTAACTAATATATATATATAGACAATTGAATTAGCAACATTAGGATTCATGAATATCATATATATATTTTTATATGTATAACGAATTAGTATGTATAACAAATTAGTAGGTAACTATATATATATATATATATATATATATATATATATATATATATATATATATATATATATATATATATATATATTAACGTAAATTACAGATTTACATATATATGTATATCATATATCCCAATTATAATTTAAAATTTCATCAACAAATTCAATTAATCAAATGACATAATAAAATTTTAAAATAGATTACAAATACAACAAAATATAGATCATAGTTACAATAGCAAAATAATTATTTTATATTCAAAAATAGTCCAACAATTACCTTTGAGAAGAAGAATATGATGAATAAAATTCTAAGATTTTTGCTCTCAAACCCTTTTGCAATCACAGTCACGTTCTCTCGCTCCCTCTTGCGCCTCCTCCTTTTTCTTCCGTTCTATTCTCACAACTCCTCGTACGTAAGGAAGTGTAACTAGGTTTTACTATTTAATATTAATACTTCTAATTTGATTAGGATTTAAAATTACACAATTATCAATCTGACCCAATTAATGTAATATAGCTTATTATGGCCCAAATAAATTAAATATATAGAATTTGACCCAAACACAAGGAAAGCCCAATTAAATATTTTAAAGCTCACTTAAATATTCTATTATTATTTTATTGGGTATTACAGAGAAGACTAAGGTATGTGTTACAGGAGGTGCTGGATATATAGGGTCATGGCTAGTTAAGAAACTCTTGGACAAGGGCTACATTGTTCATGCTACTTTGAGGAGCTTAGGTCTCTCCATCTCTCACTACATATATATACATATATACATATTATATTGTTTATGCAACTTTATGATTGTTGTTTCAGATGACACAGTTAAAGTAGGCCTTCTTACGTCGATGCCTAATGCGGACAACGGATTAGTATTATTTAAAGCAGATATATACAACCCTGCTGAATTTGAAGCTGCAATTGTGAGCTGCCATTTTGTTTTCCACGTGGCCACCCCCATGCTCCACACTCACAACTCTCAGGTAAACACGTACTCATGTTTTATCCTCACTTTTAAGCTAGTTTGATCTATAATATAATATACCATATGATATTGTGATTCATGTATATGACACATGCAGTACAAAGACACAACCGAAGCAGCCATTGCCGGGGTAAGAATTATTGCAGATACTTGTCTTAGATCACAAAACGTGAAGAGGCTCATATATACTGCCTCAGTAACCGCATCATCCCCATTGAAGGAGGATGGGACTGGTTTTAAATATTGTGTGGATGAATCATGTTGGACTCCTATCAACTTATCGCTTATTTATGACCATGATTTCTTACAGGTACTCGATATATAATTATTTTTATATTCTTATTAGCCTTAATTACCAATTTGCCTACCTTTGATATATCCCCATTAATTTAAAGGGCTATATTACATCAAAGACATTAGCAGAGAAAGAGATATTGAGCTATAACGATATTGAAAGGAGTAGAAATTTACAAGTTGTGAGGCTGTGTGTTGGCCTAGTAGGAGGAGACACACTTCTTTCCTATGTGCCTTCAAGTATGGATGTAATCTTATCTCCAGTTAGAGGCAACCTATCTGCTTACAGAACCTTGCAATTTCTGGAACAACTTTTGGGGTCTGTTCCTCTGGTTCACATTGAAGATGTTTGTGATGCACATATCTTCTGCATTGAGAAACCATCTTCCATCAAAGGTAGATTTCTATGTTCCAACGGGAATCCAACTACTGAAGAGATTGCTGATTATTACAGGACCAATCACCCCGACTTTCAGATACCGCAAGAGTACGTACGTAAACTGATATATATATATATATATATATATATATATATATATATATATATATATAACGTAGTCTTTTCAATGTTATATAAATTAAGTGATGGTTAAGCACTGCTTTTGAATATTTTCGATCAGATTATTGGGAGTAGCAGAGAGAAGAAGCAGATTCGATTCCACGGAGCTCGTAAAACAGGGATTTGAGTACAAATTTAACATGGCAAAAATATTAGATGATAGTGTAGAATGTGGAAGACGACTAGGAGTACTTCTGTAACTCTCACAACGTTAACTAGTACTTATCCACTCCTCCCTCATATATTTACAAATGGTTATGCATTCTCTACCCCAGCTTCGACCACTTGTTTAATTAAATGTAAAATTTTATTTTTCTTGTGGTATAAATTAATAATGCCATTATATAAATTTCCCGTTTTTTGAATGTTGGACCGGATCTTACTCACGTCATTACACTAGATTGTTAGTATAAAAACCAGTTGATCAAAAAAGTTTTGACAGATTGTTGGATCCAATTTGTTTATAAACTGTTTTATATGTTCTGATTTCAACTTTAACAATGGATGTTTAATTTTCCTATATATATTATGAGTATGTATGTATGTATATTCAAAAAGTTCGAAAATTTGAATCAATGATGATGATGATTACGAAACAGTACAGGGGTACAGTTGAATCAGCCATTGTTGCCTTAGATCACAAACCAAACCATGAAGAGGGCTTTCTATATATGCTATATCGACGATTTTTTCTGTCGCTATAGTATAAAATATCGATTTTCTATGCTATAGCGAAAAAAAAAAAAAACCGTCACTATTACTTGCACCAATGATTTCTTGATCATTTCTCAATTCTTATTACTCCTAGTTCTATTTTGCCAATTTCCTTCTACTTAGGTTGAGTAATCCCAACTCAATTTCACATATTTTTTAGGAAATATTTTTAATTCTTTATTACCCCTAAACTCAATAATGTTCAATTCAATAGTGATAACACTAATGTGAGAGAAATCTTATAAAAATATCAAATTTCATTAATAAAAATATAATTTCTTTAACTTTTTTCATATTGATCTCCATGTAATATCCTAATATCCGTATAATTTAATATCTCGTGATTAATAAAATAAATTTTATATATAACATTTTTTAACTAAATTTTAATTGATCTCAAGTCAACTTATCAATCCAAATTTGATAACTTGATAGTTCAAAAGTTTTTTTTTTTTTTTTTATCTTTATCCGGTTCTTAGTAACAAATGATGCATTGGATCTTTAATATGTACTAAAAATTTATATAAAAAAAACATAACTTTTGAATTACCTTTTGAGAATATCAAAATTTTATGATTAATTAAGAAACATGAAAATAAAAAAAACATTTGAGCTACGAGACATTAAAATTTGATTATTGAATTAACTCACCACCTCCAATCAAACTGACTCGGTACTTGTTTTGTTAAAGATTGTTTGGTACTATTATATTAATAGTGGAAGTTTTTGACAGATTGTTGGTTCCAAGATTTTTTAAGTCAATTTTTAAAATTAATTTGTTTAAATTTTAAAACATCAAAAATGATAATTAAAATATTTTTTAGTTAGTCGATAAGTAATGATTATAATTATTTATATTAAAATTTACATTAGCTTTTTAAAAAAATTCTAATTTATATGGAATATAAACACGAAACTCCTCTATAGTCTTCCTCTCCCCTCTAAAAACCTCTCGTTTCCAATCAGGGTTTAGGAAGTCCAACTCCATATCTTTCTCTGTTGACGTTTTTTTGTTAGTTCTAGGGTTTATACATACATCTACAGTTGCAGAAATCGAAAGAGAAAGAAGAAGTATGGCACGCAGAAGAGTAGAAATCAAGAAAATAGAGGACAGATCCAAAAGGCAGATTACCTTCACGAAGCGCCGTCAAGGGCTTTTCAAGAAAGCAGGGGAGCTCTGCACTAAGTGTAATGCCCAAGTTGCCGTTATCGCCTTTTCCATGGCGGGCAACGCCTACGCTTTCGGCGACCCTTCCGTCCAGTCCGTCGTTAACCGATACCTTAACTCCGCCGCATCTTCATCGAAAACCGAGCCCTTTTCGGATCAGAATTTGGCCCGATTTAAAGCGGTAAAGAAAGTAGGAGAGATACTGGACAAGGCCATTGACAAAAAAGGTGGCAGCAGGCGATTGTGGGATGCGGAAATTGAGAATTTGGATTTCAATGAACTTGAGCAACTGAAGATTACAATGGAAGAAATGAAGAAAAAGCTTGTGAATCAGGAAAATCAGATGCCTGAAAGCAATTCTGCTGATCAGCAGCAATAGGAGTCAAGTCTATTATCCTCTATTTCTTTGAATTTATGTTCTTTTCATTTCTTGTGTCAATATATGAAGTCTAATAATTAGCTTGAAATTAACTTTCTAGATTATAATTCAGTTTTGAATTTCCGTGCTGCCTTGTGTGTTTATTGGGAATTGAAATCTTCCTTTTTTCTTTTGCTTGATATGATGGATGATGGTGTATGATGAATTTTTGATTAAGGGCAAGGAATTTTGTTTCTTTCTTTAAGTTGTGTATTGTATTTCCAGGCCAACTTTTAAAATAAGAGCTCAGATTTGATAATTTTTAATTTTGGGATTGAATACCTAAACATTCTTGTGGGATCAGGAATGTTTGTCTAGAAAAAGCTTCCTTAGCTGATCTAATATCAGTCCTCCAGCCCAAGTTGATGACTGTTGCATTGTTGAATTACCGAGGTTAAAATATTCATTAGCCAGTTTGGCATTTGGGGTGTTGCTACAATGTTTTCTTTCTCAAAGAAATTCTCAAGTACTCTAGAAGATATTACATCTATATAAAAGTGGATAAAGATATTATAGTTACTACTATATTAGTCTGAAACCCTTGGCTAGCGTATTGAAGTTATGTTATTTTGTAGCTTTGTACAAAACTTGTTTCTCCACTACTGTCTCTTGAAATTTTTGAGGAATTATGTGAAAAATCCTGGGGTGTTAAATGGAAAATTTGGATCGAGATCAACTTGGTCAAGGGAGAAATCCAAGTCCATAATTGGGGAATTTGTGGTGGTTGTATTGGCTGAGATTATTTCTGTATGATCAGACTCTGAAACCTGTCCAAAGCTGTTTATTTGATAGGGTGAAACCGAGAAGTAGCTTGTTCCAGATGTGGCCGGAGAGATAAATGGTGATCCAGATGTGGCCGGAGAGATCAACGGAGAGAAACTGCCCGTCAGATTGTCATTAACCGGTGTTGAAAATGAAAGTTGGCTTTCACTTGTCAGGCATCCAAATGCAGAAGGAAAAGAGAAAGGATCATACGTATCTTTCTTGTTCAAGTCCTCTAAATTGACTCTTAGGTTTGCTTGAAGGTTAAAAAGGTTCTCATCTGGATGCTGCTGCTGTTGATGGTTATTGTAATGGTTCTTATGCTTTTGTTCTTGCTTTTCTGGTGATGCCGGTGGCGCAATTGCATGGCTAGCTTGGTGGCATGTATGTCTTCCTTTGTATGTGATTTCAAATAAAGCAGGGTCCTCATCTGATCTTTGCACTTGCTTTGTAGCCCAGCAGGTTTGAGTGTTACGATATGTGCATCTATAATAGCTTCTGCATAAATGAACAAGGTACCATTAATTTTTTATTTATTTAAATGAAAATATACTCGCATTAAAATTAGTTTTTACTTTTGGATTATTGATGTAACTATACGTCCCTACTTGCATTGTTATCAGAAGACTTGTATTCTACTGGTATTTGTTTATCATCATGCTGACTATCAAAAAAAGTACTCTTCTTTCATTTACATTAACATAGTGGATCTCTTACCTAGGATATTTAGCACCTAAAATGTCTTTCTGACCATACTTTCTCCAACTAAAGCCATCATCACTGGAACCTTCTATACCATTATCAGAACATATTCTCACTTGGTCTGTCCATGTAGGCAATGCCTTTCTGCAATACCAATAAAAAGAAGAGATTTTGTAGAGAAAACTATTAGATGGCTACATCCAAAATTACCACAATAAATAGAAAAATCACGTGTTTAGACTCGAAGTGCAAAATCACCTCTTCATTGATACATATTTGTTGTCCTGCTCCTGCTGATCCTTAAAGCCCGTGTTGGAATCTCCAATCCGAGGACTTCCGTCGACTGAGATTGGAGACTCCGGCATGGCTGTTGCCTTTGCCCCCTGCTGAGGCTGTGGAGGCTGCCCAACTGAAGACCCACCCCAATTCAGAATCAATAAAGCATTGTCGTATGAAGACAATATCCTCTGTAGTAACATTTCTTGGGTTTCAGGAGAAGATGTGGATGAGCTCAAATGAAACTTTAGCTGCTTGGCTATCTCCATCCCTTGGATGATCTCATTGGCCAGTATATTCTGTTCCCAGTTACAATTGGTGTCCATTTCTGTATAATTCTAGCTAAATAAATAACTGTAGATTAGGAGCAAAATAAGAGTTTACTTTTTCTGAATATCAGATCATATGAAGTCAACTTGCGCTTAAAATGATGAATTCAGGTGGATTGAAGTAGTGAATTTGGCTTTAGAGACGAGGAATCCTTGAATTAGTGGATTCAGCTGGTTGAAATCGGAAGTGGGTTGTTTTTTACATAAATGGTTGTGAATTCTCAAGCTCCGGAAATATGGGGGATGACGGGTATATATTATATATATATATAAGGCTTGGGCAAAGTGTGGGTATTTGTAGTTTTTAGTTTAAGTAGGAGATTCCTTTTAAGGATTTTGATTGAGAGCTGCAGCAGGGTAGTGAGAGAGCTGAAGGTTGACTGAGAAAACGAGTTTTTTAGATATTATTATTATTATTATTGCGTTTGGACTGGTCTTTGGTCGTATAGATAGTTCGGTGAGAGTGTAAGGAGGTCCAACTGCTGACCCATTCAAATCTCTAACAAGCGCCTCTCTATGTCACCAACATCAATTATAAAAGTACTGACAGGAGAGGAGGGTAGACTAAATATCATCTGTGATATGACTATTTAACCTGTGATTAAATATTTATGTTTATGTATAATAGTAAAAATGTATTTTAAAAATTAAAAGTTGAAATCATAATTTAAGACCCAAATAAAATAGAGTTTTACATCCAAAAATAAAGATGATACTTCTCTTCTATGCAAAATCCAAACTCAAAACTAAATCCCCTTCTTCATGCGGGTTTTTTTTTTATTTCTATATTTTGTTTGTGATAGCTTGTTCGGGTGTTGTGATATGGTTAAAGATTTACATGTCACGTATTCAAGTCACGTTATCAATTTATGACGTAGCATGTTCAATTGAACTAAAGTAAAAAAAATTAATAGTTTAATGACCTGATTGAAAAATCAATCACCAAATTGAAAAATGTCAAAGTAATAATTTATATTTAAGCTGAGAGTTCTTTTAACACATCAGCTTTTACATGTCACGTGTTTATGACACGTCGTCAATTTATGATGTGGCAGGTTCAATTGAACTAAAGTGAAAAAATTGATAATTTAATGACCTGATTGAAAAAAATTAAAAGATCAATCATCAAAATGAAAAAAAAATAATAATTTATATTTAAGCTTATATAATACTACTAGAAGTTTGGCCAAAATCCAGCTATGGCAATTGCCACTGCAGACTATAAGCTAGATTCGCGGCTGATTAAGACATAATCACATATATCAAGAAATTTTATTAATTGTAATGTTAAGTAATTAATATTAGTTTGAAATTTATTATACTACATATATGCATTAATTAATTAATTATTCTTTTTCCTCTTTTTCAATTATTCTATTTTTTAGAGAGAAAATAAAAAATAATTAATTTTTTCTCTTAAAAAAATTTATTCTAAAACTATTTATATAATAGAAAGGAGTTAGAGTGAGTGAGGAGGGGAGGTAAAAAAGGTTTTGACCAATTCAAAATTCCAAAATGGTTTTGACCAATTCAAAATTCCAAATGATCACCCTCTATCTACCCATTTATTTCATGATCTAATCATTGAGAGAAAAAGGAAATAAAATAGATTCGTAGACCACGGATAAGAAGCTTCTTCTAACCTTATTAGGCGGGGCGGGGCGGGGCGAGGCGAGGCTTATTCTATTCAACTTCTTTGTTATACGCTTTTTGTTTTAAAATTAAAACAAAAAAATTATTGACTTATTTTTTTATAAAAAAAGAAGTAAATTCGAATAATTTTTGGATGTAAATCCATTTACAAGTTAAAAATAATTAATAATAATTTTAGATAATTTATAGTAATAATAATCATTGTTAATAAATTTTATTTTAATTAAATATTCTGAAACAAAATTTATATAGTCCGGTCCGGTCCGGTTATTACTGAACCGGGAAAGAGATGATAGTGGTAAGTGGGCTGCTGAGCTCACAAGTTGGCCTCATCATTCGTCAACATATAATGTAATAATAGTGAAGCATATTCATCTCCCGTTCCGTTCTATAATTCTACTTAATTTATTCATAAACAAAATTCTTACAATTTACCCACTCAATAATAATTACTCCCTCCGTCCCAAATTATCTGTTGTTCTAGAGTTTCACACAGATACCAATATGTATGATAAAAATACTAAAATACCCTTTGTGCTGATTTTTTTATTAATTGAAGAGAAAGAAAAAGCAACTAATTAATTGGAGAGAGAGAGAAACATTGAAGAGAGAGAGAAAGCAACACATTAATTGAAGAGAGAGATAGAGAGAAACAATTATTAATTGAAGAGAGAGAGAGAGAGAGAGGGGTATAAATGTGGATGTTTAAAAAAGAGGAGAGGCATTAATGAGAGTAATGATTATCAACAATTAAGATAAAGGGGCAAATTAGGAAAATAAATGGAAAAAATGCATTGAAATTTTAAAAAAGCAGATATTGTGGGACAAATTTTTTTTACTAAAACAGCAGATAATTTGGGACGGAGGGAGTATTATTATTAAATTATGCTCTTCGGTATATGTTCTAGCCAGGGTCAGGGAGAAGCTACGGTGAAGGTATGCGGTACGTTTATTTTATTTTATTATCAATTGGTTTATAGAATATTAAAGTTAAGCTTGTTTGGGAGAATCTGCAAATCTTCTCTTTAAGCCTATATATGTTTGGGACTTAATCGTAAAAAAAATGAAAATTTGAAACGATGTTTGTTATATATATATATATATATATATACGTTTAATTTGTCCCAAGCCATATCATATCATGCAATATAGCATAGCATAGTAAGGAAAAGAAAACGTAGTAAAGTAGTGTGAGAAAGTGCATGTGTGGTAATTAAATGAGTAAAGAATATTGAGTTAACTCATCATCTTAAACCCGGTCCGTGGATTTTTGTTCCCCTAATTAATTAGGAAACAATATCCCGAATAGCCTGACCATCGAATTACAAGGGAGGGAATGAGGGAGTTTATGTATTAGACCGACCGGCCGGCAGGTAGCTATGTTACTATGTATGATCGGGATTTTTTGAAGAATGCTGAATTATTTTTTTAGTGAATATTGCTTGACCATGTTTCCTTATCCAAAACCTCTCAATTTCTTCTGGCTTTCGTCCAGGAATACGCCCAGCTATAAGATCCCACCTACAACATTAATTAATTTTACACATTATATATATATATATATATGCAACTAATTAAGACTTCATAATATAATTCGCTTAATTAATTTCAGAATTAATAACGATTTTTCATTCACTAACTAATTAAATATATACTACTACTTCACAAGGCATCACTGTAAGCAGAATACAGTCAGTATTACATTAATTAAGATTGTTGCATTTAGGTCCTAAAATCTTCTTATAGCTTCATTTGATCTTCATCTATAATTTTTGGTATTTTTCTTATTTAAATTAGTGGTTTCCGCGTGCAATAGAAATGGTTTATTCCCAAAGTACAGTAGAATCTAGTCTAATAAACATTGATTATTAGACTAATTAAGTTATCTAATAAAGTAATTATGTATATATATATACCTATCTCCGACAAGTCTGTACATTCTGTTGACAAGATCTTCTTCTTCTTCACTCATGTTTATGAACTCCCACTTAACACTGGTCACTTCAGCTAGATCAAAACAATTTATTAAGAAATTAATACAAAAACCATTAATTAATAAAGTATTAGAAGAAGATTTCCTTCACCGATATATAATAAAACAATATTATAATATCACTAACTAATAGTCCATTTTGTTTCAAAATTAGATATGTATATATATTTGTGGAATTTTAAATTAATTTGAAAATTATTTATATATAATTTTGTTTAAGTTTTGAAAGCAACAAATACAATATAATTAGTAGTATGTTTCAAAATATAAAATCATTTTGAAGTAAATTAAAATATATTCGAACTCAAAATAAATTTATTATTTTGTATTTTTTAAGAAAATCTCATCAATAAGGAGCTAGCATTTAAATAAGTTGTAATAAAACTTGCCTTCTGAGCTAGAATTCCTGGTCTTGGGCCTCTTAGCAGATTGCTTCTCGTGATGTTTGTCCATGACTAGATTATCTAATTTATTTCACGTTTAACACAAGGACATGCACACCCAAAAAAAAAACTTAATTGGTTTTGTAAAATGGGAACTAATTAATTAATTGGGAAAAGAGAAGGAATTGCAATATATATATATATATATAAATTAAATGATAGTCACGAGCGGTAAGTGGTAACAACCAGACATGCATAATAGTGGACAGGAACGTACGAAGCTAGGACGACTAGTGGCTGACCTTGTCCACACACACACATACACACACACCGTATACGGATATACAAAGGGTGATGATGCGTTGCTCCTCTACGGTTTCATGCATGTATACTTATTTATTGCTTTACAATATATATATATATATATATATATATATATATATATATATATATATATATATATAATTCCATATTCTCTAACTTGTTTAAGGGAACTTGGGAATTAATATTTTTCAAAACTAAAGATATATTTTAGTCTATTTTTAACTTTTAGCGTTAGAATATAAAGCAACATTAACTTCTTAACATTACTTAGCTATACTCTTTAAAATATATATATATATATATATATATTGTCTTTTTAGTGCATTCTAATATAGATCTTATGTTTATATATATGTTTAAATTATAAAGTATTATGCTATTTTATTTATTCCCTCGTTAATTAATTTCAAGCATTACATCAGCACTAACAATTATATTTTATAATTAATATTAAAGATAAATATAAAGTCATCATTAACTGTTGCCGTTTAGAAATAAATATGTTTTTACTTCTAAATCTGAGAGAGTATTAAATGAACTGAACCTCAAGAAAGCAAGGGAAGTTTGGAACAACCATTACACATGATCATGCATGTTGTGGCAATACGCCAGCCAAGCTGCACGCGTATGTGTTCGAAACTAGAGTTCAAATTAATATATATATATATAGGAGAGAAAAAAAGAAATAAAATAATATAAAATTAGTTTAATTTTCAAAAATTAACTCCTTAAGATTGGATAACTAAGATATATATAGACCTGCCTATTTTATATATCCTTCAAATATAATAATATCACTATTTGACATTAAATTAAAAGAAAAAGTATTATATTAAAAATAGAATATACATTAATAATATATATTATAATAACGTATGTGCCTCATATATAACCCTAATATAGTGCAAAGGTTATGCATTAGGCATGTAGCGATATCCAAGGGAAAACATGCATGGGAATTATATATGGATTCAAGAAAAAAGTAAAGCTTTACGTAATTGTGTAAATGAATCTAGTCTGAGTATTGAGTTTTTTTAGATTTTAGTCACAAAATTTATCGAGCATAAAACAATGTTTGATTGAGGCTCGTTTAATTACAGAGTCAAACACGATCTCAAATCGAGCCTGAACAGTTTGAATTTTTCTAACAAATTGAATATGATTCAAATATCAATATAAAATTATAATTTGAGGATGTTCTAATAATTTATCGAACATTAAAATTTTCTCTTAATTGAATCATTTATATTTCGAGTTGATTTCAAATCAAACTTTTAATCAAGTGAGTATGAATCGAATCCGAACTGTTTGCTTATTTTACTGTCTTAACTTTACATGCATGAATTTAATTATTTTTCAGATATTTTATGAATCAAGTAGTAGTATATAATACACGTACGTAGCATGCATGCATGTAATTTGTACGTATACATACATGCATGAACAAAAAATGATGAGAAAGTACTACTCGCAGTCGGTCGTCTCTAACCCCCAGGTAAGTAATACACTTTTCTGTCGCCCAATTACATATATACCGAAGAATGGATCGCGATGCACTGTAGGCAAAGTCTAGCAGCTTACCATTAATTTGAAATAAAATATAGAGTAGTATCTAAAAATATTTGATTCTTACTTATTATTGCACAAAATTCCAAGGAGTTGAATGTAGTGACGTAGTAGCTAATTAAAAATGAGTCCAACACTATATTGCTATTAATTTTAATCGAATTACAATTATAAAATTTATTAATACATGAGATTAATAAGAATTTAAAAAAAAATCACTTATTACATATATTTTTTTTAAATTATCGTTAATACTTATTTAGGTAACTCACAATCAAAAAACGACGTAAACATATATTTGCAATATATATTATTTTCTATTAAAATTGTGGTTGATCTTTCTAATTAATTATGAACCCTGTCCCCTAAGTTTTACTAATGTGTTTTTAAATATGGTAAAAGAACAGTATTACTGGTTTTCCTTGAAGTCCTAGATCTGAAGCACATCCTTAATCTATATAAATAAATTCATTCTTACTTTCTCATTCAATCTGTAAACTTTATTGAATTTTTCTTTTGGGTATTCAATTTAGAAGTTTGGAGGTTGTGTTTTTGTAATTTGTGTCAAAACCCTGCATTACTTCGGCGTTATGGGTTGAATTTGTTTTCTGTTTTTTTATAAAGCTAGGGTTTTTAGATCATTGTTAGCCCCTGGGAAGGGGAGAGTTAGGGTTTGTGGCTTTTGGAGAAATAGTTTGGACTTCTATGGGCTATGACAGCATTGCATGTGCTCCTTGGCAACATATTATGGAGCAATTTTCTATTTTTTCCCTAATCATATATTTGGTTCATAGAACATTCAGTTGCCGGATAATCTAAAAGATTTTATTTTTAATAACAACCTGTGTTTGCTTCTAATGTTTTTAAGCTTGGAAAGTTTTGTTTGTTTAAATGTTTTTAGGATTGGTGTTAGCGATTTTCATGGCTGATACGAATAATATATTCAGAAAAAGGAAGGAGAGAGGGAGAGTGAGAGAGTATGAGATGAAGGGGAAAGGAGAAGGAAGATGGAGGAGGTTCAACTTATGATTTTTCAAATTTATTATTGCTTAAACAATTTAAACTAATAAAATGCTAAAAATATTATTTTTTAAATACACATCAGTTGGACAAGGTTCCCCTCAGAGAGTCACGTCAACAATTTTTGACGTGGCAAGTTCAATTAGACAGAAGTGAAAAAAATTAATAGTGTAATCATCTAATTAACAAAATTAAAAGATGAATCACTGAAATAACATATGGCTTATAATTTAGAATAATAATTTATATTTAAGCCTAAAATAAAATAGTGCTTGCTTTGAAACTCCCTTGGCCTTGTGTGTACAGATATCAGTATAGCTAGAGCCTAGAGGGAGGGGCTAACCACATGGGCGAATTAGGAGGAGGAGGAGGGGGGGGGAGAAGGGGGGGGGGGAGAAGGGGCATATGACCCTTACTCTTGAATTTTCGGGAGTTATTTGCTTTTCTTTTCCTTTCCTTTTTTTATGTATTTCTTTTTCTCCTTTGCTTTTTTTTATTTTTACTTTATTAACAAAGTGAGGCAAAAAAAGTGGTAACAATTCTCTCTGTAAACTAATTAAAAATAAAAAGCTAAAGAAATAAAACAAATTTTTTTGGATCCTACTATAGTGACCATAAGTTCACCATATATAGTTCTATCCTATCAAGATTATTAAATCTGTCTTCTTCTTCTATTTATTTATTTTTTGTTGGAATTCATTCTTTCAAGCTAATTAATCTCATGAACAACAATATAAGGTTTTGAATATATAATATTATAATTTACTCCATAATTTATCTATAAAAGTAGATAATCAGTTGATTAAAAATTTTAAAATCTGATTAATAGCCTCATAGTTTGGAAAAATTTAATATATATATATATATGTGTGTGTGTGTGTGTATATTTAAAGTCATTAGACTCGCAACTCAAAAGTTGACAAGAGTTGGAATAAGATGTTGTGAAATACTGTAATTGGGCAAAATAAATTTGAAAAAAACACTCCAAGCGTTAATTAAGTAATTTTTTTACTGATGTATTTTGATCCCTTTTTATAAATATTCTGGTTCCGCCATTGACTAACCATGACGGTACAACCCTTTGTTTCTTCTCTTCAATGTACCTTTAACAAATTGTCGGATGAAAATACAAAGAATAATATATATACTAAAGATTTCTCTTTTTTAAGTGTTACATTTTTTATACATATTAAAAAAAGTTAAAAAAGAAAAAAGGAAGTAAAAATAAAATTTTAAATTTATGCTTGGTAACCCCACGTACATGATTAGATATATATTGTGATGAATATTTTTATTTTTTTATAGATATGAACTTCACTAAATTATCCTTCATTCATTTTATGTGTCGTAATACGTGCTTTTGATGATAAAATAAATTGTACCTTCAAGGTTGATTTTGAGAACAGATAATATAAATGGAGAACAAGCTTTGGTTAGATTCAGCTAGCGGGTATAATTTTTGGTCTGATCAACCAGGTATTTGATTTTTTGACTGACTAAATTACCTAAGCAACCCTACTCGCCTCACCGTCCGTCAAGTTCCTTTTTTGATTGGGTTTGAATATGATCCATCTCATTTTAATATCATTCTTTCAAAAAAAAAAGAAGAAGTTATATAAATATAAAATTCATCTATTATTCAGATTTTGTAAAATTATCAATTTTATTTGTAAAAATGTTAATAATATATATAAACCAAGAAAAGGTTTTAACTATTCTATTTACGGAGGGAGTATAATAAGATCCTTCATTTTAACTATTCTATTTTTGGCATTAACTTTTTAATTTTATTTAACAAACCAGTCAAACGCAAATGGTAGACAAAATGAAATTTTCTAGAGCTCCAATGGACTTGGAAGATAACCCGTAATACCCCCTCGGCTGCCCGCTCTTCACTCCAACCGACCAACCAATCCATGCCCTTTTCCACCACCAAACTCATTTTATATTCAAACCATTTTCATACCCTTCTTCCTCAATCCAGCTATGGCCACCCTCACCCTTACCTTCACAATTCTCTTCTTCTTCTTCACCTTCTCCTTCTCTTCTGCCCGTATTAGCCTTCCATTAACCTTGCCCAAAAGTTATGTCGTCGACCTCTCCGATTCTTCTCCACAATCTAATTCCAAGCAAACAATTCTTCTCTCAACACAAAAGCCCGAGTCCTCGAACCCTGCCACCATTGAGTTGTCGAACCCAACGACCATTTTCCCAAGCCAAAAGCCCGTCACGTTGAATCCAACCACCATTCTCCCAACCCAAAAGCTCAAGTTGTCAGACCTAACCACTATCCTCCCAGGAGAAAAGTTTGAGTCGTCGGACCTAACCACTATCCTCCCAGGCCAAAAGCTCGAATCATCAAACCCAACTACCATCCTCTCAGGCCAAAAGCTCGAATCATCGAACCCAGTCACCATCCTCCCAGGCCAAAAACCCGAGTTATCGAACCCAACCACCATCCTCTCAAGCCAAAAGCTTGAGTCGTCGAACCCACACACTATCTTCCTAGGCCAAAAGCTTGAGTCATCGAACCCAACCACCATCCTCTCAAGCCAAAAGCCCGAGTCATCCAATCCAACCACCATCCTCCCAGGCCAAAAGCTCAAGTTGTCGGACCCAGCCAATATCCTCCCAGGCCTAAAACCTGAGTCATCAAACCCAACCACCATCCTCCCAAGCCAAAAGCCTAAGTCGTCGGACCCAACCATTTTCCTCCCAGGCCAAAAGCCCGAGTCATCCAATCCAACCACTATCCTCCCAGGCCAAAAGACCAAGTCATCGAACCCAGCCACCATCCTCCCGGGCCAAAAGTCCGAGTTGTTAGACCAAATCACCATCCTCTCAGGCCAAAAGCCTGAGTCATCAGACCAAACTACCATCCTCCCAAGCCAAAAGCTCGAGTCTTTCGAACCAGCCACCATCCTCAAGCTAGAGCTAGAACCAGAAATTACCAACCCACAAACACGAACCAACAACAATGAACCTGGTGGATCCAACAAAGATCTGCCGGTCCTATCGGACACCATCTCCATTGAGACACTCCATCTTAATCCGTCAAGTTACATTAGAATTCGTCCAATCAACCGTCATTTCCGCATAAACCCATCACTTTTTCGCATCCGCCACCACCATCACCACCATATGAACCATGGCAACAAGGGTCATGAGGTTCCATATGGTGATGACATGATCTTGGCGGGACAGAACATTGATCGCTTTGAAACATCTATGCTTCGTTCTACCCCAGCAAAGATGGGCAGGATCCACCATTACCAACGTGATGAAGATGACAGCATGATGAAGAGGCATCCGTTCAGGCAATACATGTTTGCTAAACAGAAGCTCAAAAGGAAAGTAGAGGAGGAGAATGAAAAGAGAAAAGATCAGGAAGAGAGAAAGGAAGGTGGTTTCATGAAGAAAGTCCGCAAGTTTCTTAACCACATTTGAGTTTTGATACGGATATAGTTTATAAGTAATAGTGATTCTGATGCATATACTTACATATATGATGTGAGTTCTTGTATTCTGTAAATAATTTTGCATCTTGCATCCATGAGCGATGGAGAAGCATACGCAGTTGTTCCATATAAATAATATATTAGAACATATACACGGGTTATGGCTGTATATCTAGTGTAGTAGTGTGATTTGAAGCTTCAGATTGACATGATTTGTAGCATATATTTTCCTTTTGATTTTGACATTAATGTTCATGCAAAATGAATCAGAATTTAAGCATAAGCATCATAAGTCCAAAGATAGAGTTGATATTTAGTCCATAGGTGAAATGAGTGTATTGAATGCTAAACTTTTGGGAAATGTGATATTTCAATTCACTACATCTGCAGGCACTTGGGAAATGCATGGTAAAATTTTATAATAAAATAGTGGAGACTATTCAAATTCTTTCTTTTGCAATGATTACAATTCGTCAACTTCTTACTTACTTGGATATATAGAGCTGAAAAATTACATGATCTTAAAAAGGAACAGTGCATGCACCAGTCTGATGGGTGCTGGTCAGTTCTGAACATGGCCATGGACTAACTTGAACAGCAGCCCCACTAACATCAGAACACTTCCAAGGAGGGTTTCTTGGTCCGATGGTACCATGAAGGTGAATATTAGATAGGCATATTCCAGTAAAAGGAGAATTTCTTAGGCCCTGTATCGAACCTGCCTGTTGAACCTTTTCACCCCAGACATTATTAATTACGACGTCCTTGACGACAGGGAGAGCATTTGGGTTGAATTTCTCATCAGGATGATCTCCAACATCACCTGCAATCTTTATCCCCTTCCGCACGTTTTCCATGTAAACACTAGACACTGTAATGTTTCTTATGATCCCTCCTCTACCAATGTTTGTCTTCAAATGGATGCCAACGCCCATGATTGAAAAGGCTTATGTGCTCAGCCAAAACATTGGCTACACCACCAGATGTTTCGCTTCCAATTGCTATTCCAGAAAACGGGGATGAGCCTGTTACCCTCCTAATGGTGATGAAATTGCTAGGGCGACCATAAGCAATCCCATACTCATCCCAACCACTCTTCACAGCTACAAGGTCATCTCCTGTAGAGATGTATGAGTCCTCGATGCAGACATGGGTGCTGGAATCTGTATAAAAATATTAGAATGAAGTTATGATTTTAGAAATATTGTTATTCTCATTTAGAAAATGAGCACAAAATCATGGATCTGCCCCCCTCCTGTCTATTTATAGATTATCAAACAGCACCAATGGAGCCCCTACCCAATATTGCAACAATCCAATGGTATTAACTCTTAACCACCCAATTCTATCTGGTTGAACAAAGTTGTATTCGAAGACGAAGAAATACACCTAACGAAGTAACCTCCTCCCAATTCATAAAAGTCAAATATAGAATTCAAGGACACTCCATTTGGAAAAAAAATTGTGTTGTAATGCAGAAACTGATGGAAAGTTAGAACTCAGTTTGTTGAAGTTTGAGCTATCGAGCTTCTCTACAATGTTATATGTATGTGCACCATTTCTTATTTTCTATACATGAGAAATCTGGGATAACACATGAATAAATGAAACATGAATGTATTACATATCACTAATAGAATGTACAAAATGTACCTGGATCAATTCCGTCGGTGTTGGGAGAGTCAGCTGGAGCCAGTATGGTGACATATCGAATAACAACATTGCTGGAGAAGGAAAAATGGAAGTATGAGGTCATATTACAATACCATTTTTTGGGATGTAACATGCTACTATAATAGTATCAAGCAGGCCAGCTCTGGAGGGGTCGCCAAACACTAATTATGACTAGGTATATACCTACCAATCAAACTACAGACTTGTACACCAATTGTTTTAACTGTGTATTACTTCAAATTGCTCAGTAGTAGTCAGCGTGTAATAGATAGGAAATATCCAGATCTAACAAGAATGCTTCCTTTGTGTTTTGTCGGAAGAAATAGGTTTTGTCTTACTAATATAAGTTTATCAACGTGTGTATAGGATAGAAATGGTTTAAAATATAACTTCATAGAGAATTGTACCTCAGATATGTCCTTAAATCAAAACAATGCGTCCAGAATTATGTTCAATATTTACCTGCAATATACTGGGTGAATGTTCCAAAAGGGTGAGTTTTTGAAAATCACATTGGAAATGATAATGCCTCTAGAGTTCATCAGTTCAATAAGATTCGGTCTAGTATATTGGAGGGTTCTCTGTCTCCACATGTTCCACCAGACCTCACCTTGGCCATCAATTGTCCCATTCTCACCTAAGGAAGAACAATTTTTATATTTCAATGAGTCAACCATGAAAAATTAACAGTTTATGCACAAGTGAAGATCATTTATTAATAGCATGAAATCAAAACCCAGCAACCATGACCAGCCAATAATATATGCAGTATGATTGCTGATTGTGATATATGTCAAAGTACAATAAATAACATATTAATGTAATTCAAATTCATGACAGGACAGGTCAGTATCTCCAAAAAAATAAAATCTAATATACTGCATATTTTTCCCAGTAGTGGCCCAAGGAGAGAGAATGCACAACAATGTGTTACTAAAGTAATAACTATACAAAACGCTGATACTTGATATTTATACTAACCCGTGATAATCACATCATGAAGCCCATCTCCATGAATAAAGCTCATATATCTTACTCCAGGGCGCTCCCTACCTCTTCCGTAAGAAGGCAAGGGAGCAATTAAAGGCCAATCACTTGTATCCTGAATAATCAATTTACAAGAGGACATATTCAGCATCAGGAGAAAAAAGTTGGAAAGAAGATGGAAAAGAAAAAGAAGAAATATATATTAGCTTATAATAATTTATTAGTAGCTCAGGATCTCAGGGAAAACACATCACATATGAAAACATATCGTTAGCTTGAAAAAGCCAAATATAATAGATTAACTTCAGATTAATAGTTGAACATCACATGGAATCAAAATTATTCAATCATACGTTTTCAATATTTAAGACCAGAAAACTGTCACAATTCATCCATAAATTGAGCAAAAGTTTTTGGAAACCTATATTTCCACATCTTTTTTTGATATTTCCACATGTAGGGCCCATATATTAGCTGATGTGATGAATTTTTATTAGCTAATATGTGGGCCCTACATGTGGAAATATCAAAAAATGATGTGAAAATATCAGTTACCAAGTTTTGTTGAGATGCTATGTCATGAATGAATGACTTGAAGGAATGCCAGAAAATAATGCTAGGCTTCAATTGAGCTCAATGTAAAAATGGGCTCTAGGATGAATACAATTGGAAAAAAGAAAGGAAACTAACCACAATATTAAGTGATCTAATTAGACTGATTTCAGGTGCATATTACATTTGCGATTCGAACAGATCATGGTCTGGCAGCCAAATCTGATCTAATTTTATGAACTCTAAAGCATGTCCTAACAACAGAAGAGTTGAAGCCAACAAAAATAACATAGCGGTCTACTGACACAAAGGGGTATGCCAAGCTTAAAAAAGAATACTTGTAGGTGTAATGAAGGATCTGACAAATAGTCCGGCAATAATAAATCGGAATTTACGTGGAGAATGGCAGGATTTGTGAGATTACAACAACCAATAAAGAAACATCAAGCAATTTTTAAGTCTTAACCTTGTCTGGTGATATTTTTATTGTTAAAATGAAAGAATAGGACCACCTTAACTGGAAGATGTTCAACATTTAATAAATGGTTCCCTGAAACATTACAAAAATTATAAATTTTAAACAACAGGGTACCACACAAACCCATAATATCCTTTTCCTTTTATTTTATTATTTTTCTAGGCTGGCACACCATACGAAATCCTTTTCTATATATAGCTGTTCAACTGTCATAGTTGTCAATAAGTTAAATGACATCCACATGCAACGAGGGCCCACATTCAATCAAATGGACCCATCACGGTTCAATTTTTATTTTTATTTTTTTTTGGTGCAAACCCATTACAGTTCATGTGTGTACCAACTTTAATCTTCAATACTGTAAAAGAAAAAACCTAATTGTATAGTCTCTATACCACTTTTAGGCTTATAGCTCACTGCACATGATCTAGCCGACTGAGGTTTATGTGGGAAGTAAGTAAAGACCCAATTTAAACACTTAAACAATCTAAATCAAAAACTAGGCAAATTAATCAACAAGAATGGACTAACTCTAAAACGATAATAGTAAGTGCATCAAGTTACGTGATGTACGAATGAAAAAAGAAAAAGGAACCGAATAAAAATACTTGTGTGGCTTTGATAACGGCCCCTTTAGCTAAGTAGAGAGTCATGTGACTAGTAAGATTGAAGCTCCCAGTTAGATACACCCCAGAAGGTATGTAAAGAAGTGTACCACCCCTCCTCCTCAGATGCTCAATCCGATATATCGCCTCATGAAACGCTTTGGTATTCAATGTACGTCCATCACCAACACCTCCAAAGTCAGTTATGGATATCTTATCATTCCGGTACCTCATTGGTACTAATCCGGAGCAGGTTACCACTTCAGCACGTGCCAAGGAGTTTAATAAGAACAGTATGGCCCCAATGCACAGGGAGATATAAAAATTTCTGCACATTTTGCACCCTGAAGAAATCCCAATCCTCCGCCTTTACCCACTTGAGGATTTCCCTTGGAAAGTGGCAGGAATTAGGTACGTCTGCTGAGGAATTAAGCAAAAATATTATAAGTATTATACAGTAGTAACAAATAGAAAAATCCAAAAAGCGCTTTTAATGGAGGATAATTTTGCAGGAGAAAAAAAACCATGAAATTTGAGCAAGATTGTGGTTTTAAGGTATCATTAGAATCAGATACTTGTCGGTTGAGGTCCAAGGAAATACATAAATAATATATGTTTGGTGCTTATTTATAATATAGATCTAGAAACGTTCCAATGAGAAAGCTCCAAATATAGCGTCAATGGTGATAAATCCTCATAAATCAATGTATACACAGATATTGAGAAAATTCAAAGGAAACAATTGTTACGAAAAGAAATACAGTAGAAACAGCAACTACACCATACCTATAAATTATATAGATAGATAGATAGATAGATAGATAGATAGATAGAGGGATGTCTGAACCTGAGATTGTGAAGTAGGTCGAGTTATATATAAATCCAACGGCTGAAAATGCTGAGCTACCAGAGAAGTCGCAAAGCAGAGGTTTGTCTACAAGTGATTGTCTTCAACGGGAGAGAGAGAGAGAGAGAGTTTACAGTGGGTTTGCTTTGCTTGATTGTTTTGTTATGTCACTCATGTGTATTTGATGAAGCAAGTATGTGGTGAACTCTGCCAAGTGACGGGGATAACCGATGATACACGCGCCTTTGGGCACCTCGACCTGCTTTTTTCGTTTCTTAATGCCAAAAAAAAATAAAAAAATCTCATTTATAAAGTTTAAAAAATACTTTTTACATATAAACTCTCAAAATTATGAGGACAAATTTAAATATATGTGTGACTAAGTTGTATATTATGATTATTAAAAAATAAATTCTTCTACAAAATAAACAAAAATCTCCCTCCCCTACCCCTACTACTATAAAGAATTTTAGTTTAACTTTTTAAATGTATATCATAATTTAAATTTTAGAAAATTTTAATCATTTTATTTTGACTAATATAACTGTAATTATTATAAATTATCTAAAAATAGTATTAGTTTTAAAAGAATTACTTTTTACAGATTTATATGAGGTTTATTAATTTTAAATTATTCTGAAAAGAATATAAACAACAATATTAATTATTAACGGATAGTTGAGAAGTGGAAGGTGTGCAACAGTGCCCCACTCGTCAATAGGACCAGTCCTCACAGCTCATACCGCATTTATATATTATTAAATTATTTTATTTGTTTTTTTCTTTAAAATCGTATTAGTGTGTAATATGAAATGGGAAAGAAGAGATCATGTCTATAGACTATAAATCATGTTACTCATCTCCTTCTTCTTTTTTTGCACAATATGAAAGGAATGTAAAATACTTCAAACTCTCAGTTTGGCACATTAAGTCTACAACAATTATTAGCATTTAAAGGAACCCTCACCACACTTATGTCGGACAAATGCTCAAAAATTCGCACACCCCTATGTCGGGAGTGAAGCTCAAAAATTCTCAACGAATAACATATAGTATAACATAAAATTACCATCAACCAGAAAAATTCGACCCAATAAACCCTAGACGGTAGCATTTTTAAGTAGTTTCCAAAACTTTACCCTCTAATAGGCTCACTGGTGTGAATCTCGGGATACGATCCCAAGGGGCTCGCAGAATAAAGCTCAAGCAAAACCACCCTCATCGGCTATCATTCACTGAGAGGACTTGTTATTCACTAAAATTTTGTAACATCTTAGATTCTTCACTTTCAGCACTCCACTCTAGACAAAAAAAGATGAATAATTTGTTCCATTATCCATCCCTAGTCCCTACATCAAGTGCCCAAACCCCCCCCCCCGGCCCCCCCCCCCTCCCTCTCCCCTCCCCCCTCAGAATATATACACAAAGTCACGTTAAAAATAACATATAGCTAATCAAACACCACCACATGGCAAATCAAACAGCTAGATAATTAACACTGTACTTTGGGATCCAAATCTTGTGTACATAGAAAAGAGGGAGGGAGGGAGGGGGGGGGGAAAGCAACAATGCAACCATAGCTTTGTTTTTTATTATTTCCTTCTAATATAAACAACAAGATCACATTTGTACGTGGGAAAATGTCTAAAGTACACGCATGTATGAATAGACGTAATCAAGCACGTGAATATTTACAACACAAACTCAATACATGCCCCGTGAATAAAACTAACAAGGTGATTTTGTTACAAAGTGGAACGCAGGAATAGACCTGATTATGAACCACTAAGAATATCTGGGACAGCAACTTTATACCCACTTGAGATAATGGGATTATGGGAGTGAAGAGATGAAGCATATTTATAATTCCAAAAACTAAGGCTTAAAAAAAAATTACCAGTCTCTTTACACAATTCAGACAGAAAAATCTCAATGATTACCCACAACTTCTTTCAAGCCACTTCCTCAAATTCTGTCAATAGGCTCAGTTCGGTCTTGCACAGCCAAACGCTCAGAGACATCAGCCAATGATTTTAGGTTGCACTTTATCAGGGCCTCGACAAAGTAGCACGTTTCATCCTTGGTATTCCCGTCAGGAACATCCACCACAAATGATTCAATCACCACAGTACCTGGCCTCCCATCCATAGTCTCTGGATGAGCAGTAATTACCGAAGAGTAGTTCTGCAAAATTTAGGACAAACAAAGTTGAAGGGCATTCAGCTAAGAAAACTGTTTAAGAAATACACAGCTATCCAAAACCAGTAATAAATAAAATTCAAATGCAAATGAATCTTCAGATCAAGCTAATCAAATCGTGATTCGGCACAACTGAGGTCTGAAGTCATATCAGTTAATTCATCCGGATCATGATACTCAAGTTGTACATTTTCAGCTTAAAGGGCTTCAAGGGCTTCAAGGGCTAAAATACCAATATATATATGAATTCACCCACAAACAGCTCCATGTCTAGGCATCATAATTTTCACGGTGAACATTCAGCAGACTGAAAGTAGCTATCAGCCAGTTGTGCATCTATCCTCGAGACATGTTGGTATAATGGATCAATTGTATAAGAAAATAATTCCCAAATACAGTAAAGTTCATGAACTTACCCCGAATGACTACACCAATGCAGAGGGCACTCCAGCATTAAGATGTGTTAGGAAGGACATACCCATGTATACGTATATAAGCATTATTGGGTCTCATAATTGTCTGAAGTGTCGGATATCAATGTATAATAATATAATTAACCTCATTGTATAATAAAAGCTCATGCTCAAGTACAAACCAGCATTCTAATCCTTTTTTTTCTTTTTCCGTTTTTTGAGGAACATACATCTTCTAAATGAAAAAACAATTAAAAAAATTTCATCATTGATACAATTAGAAATATAAAAAAAACACATTTGGTTTTGTTATATAGCTTCCCTCTACAATCTAAATTACTCAGCAAAATACAAAAGTCATAGTTTTGATTACATGCACTGCCAATAATGTGATTCCCCCACACTACACCTTCATTCATATGCATATTCTTTGAGATAGCTCTGTGGAAATTGGCTGGTCACGCTTACAAAGTTGCACGTAAAAAAAAACTAGCAAACGGCAAATTCTACGTTACTATATGATGTTCTATATATTTCTGCTTTACGCGCATTACATCTTTTTTATTGGTGTGAACTTATCCTGCTGCTTAAATTTCACTGTCATCATATTTCTATCCTGGGTCAATGTTTAATGCAATTCGCATCTAATATCATTCAGAGTTCTCTGAATTAATATGAACAACTTTATCCTTTTAAACAGAGGAGCTCCACAATGTACAACAATCATGCTAACTCCTAACTGAACTAATAAGTGCCAAACTAGGCTAAAAGCCTGCAAATAGGCAAAGCCAGAATTTGACCTCGAAGGTGGAGAAACTATTAAATCCTGCCAATATATGATGAGGGGCCTCAAATAATTATGTTACCTATAAAAAAACTATTAAAGTTGAGTAGGATAATTGCCTCTTAATCCGCAAAGCTAGCTGTTAAAAGAATATAGAAAAGAAAATAATAAAATAATAATAATTCATACCCTAAGCCTGTGATCACCTCCAACAATCTTCATGCCAAAGATATGCTCATTATCGTCGAGAAGTTCCAACCTCTCAGTGCTAGTGGTTGCCGGAAGTTCAGACCTTACATTGACTTCTCTAACACTCCCAATCTCAAAGTCACCCTGCACAACGCACTCGCTCACAAACGGTTTATACTTTTGAGGTTGATCAAAACTCCTCACCAAAGACCACACCTAAAAACAGTCCAATAAATCATAAAGGTTTCGTGGAGGAATTAGACATTAATAGTTTCAACTGTTACTAAATCCGATTGAATATAAAGGATAAAAATTATCATTTAAAAGCATAATGCTAAAAAGTTTCTCTTTTTAACATTAAAGACTTGGGAGTTCAAGGTTTTAAGCTTAAATGTAAGCTAAACCAATTTATCAATGTTAAAAATATTTTATGTCAGCAACATAGTTCCATGCTTATTGGACTGATGTACAACAAATTTCAAAAATTAATCTGTTTTCTTTCAACAAATAAAAGCAATTAAGCCAAAGAAACTCCAAGTCTAGCTTGGTTAGCTCTTAAGTGAGCTTTTTTACGCAATTTAAGGGACTTTGCTTATGAAAACAAGTCAAAATATAAAGCAACTGCAATCCCCTTGTTATGCTTACAAGTTACAATACACCATTGTGCTACATCTTTATTGAGCCAACTCCCACGTTGGATAAGCAAATTATATGCTAAAATAGTATAAATTAAGAGGCCATCTTATTTATGGGAACAAAATTTTCCCTTCCAAACATGCTAATTCAAATATTCAGCATTAACAGGAGAGAATTAAAGAAATACATACCCGAGGATTAATTGGTGGTGTTTGTTTACCTCTTAACAACTCCCCATCTGATTCATTAAGAGGGTAAAGTTGTTTGATAAAATTTTCTTATCATCTCTTAATCGGTAAGAGGAACATATAAATTTAAATCATTAAGAACTGCCTCTTAATGAAAATTTTAAATCTATGGAGCTTCTATAAATATTGTACTCCCTCCGTTCTACATTCTAAATTGTAAGATCATTATTGATTTTTGAAAAGTCAATTTGATATATTTTTAAATTTAGATGTTTTATACTTTTAGTTACAAAATAGCTTTTTAAAGTTCAGATAGTTATTTTAGTCGGATGATCTAATTTATCAAACAATACCTGTGTAGTACGAGACCATAAAAAATTTGTAACTATGTTATGCTACATACACCTTAACTTAGTAAATAATGACAATTAGTTTTCCAATTAAAATCAACTATATGTTTACACATCATCGGCCAGAAAATTTAAATGGGCTGGAGTATTTAGCATTTTCCATAGTGATTTACACAAATTACTAATACCAGCTAAAATTCAAAACAGACAAGGCATTATAAAACTATAATTTACTTCTGATTTAATAGGATAAACAAAATTTCTCTTTGATTATATAATAGTGGGAAATAATTCAACAGAATAGCAGTTTAATTACTTACCAAATGAACAGGAGCTTTGATGTGTTTAACGAGAGAAGAAGTACACTGGTTCTCTCAGACCTCGTGCTTATGGTGTCTTCTAATGTATTCATCCTCCATAGTTGTACTTTTATCACCTCAGTTGAAGATCAACGGAGTCGATTTCTCCGATAGCCAGAATCTATGACACACCACCAATGGGTGAATGGTCCACGACCTTTCGCTCTTTCTCTCTCCTCCCCTCTTGAAAAGAATTTGTCTTCAATTTTGGTTCATCTAATCCCTAATCAAATATTAATCTTTGCAAACATACTTGAATTCCTGTATTAAATATAAAATAAAATCAAACAACATGCATGTATCTTTTGTGTAATCACCATGAAATTAAAATACACAAGTTTTAATGGATAATTTCCTATATCAAAAAGTAAGATACTTACATTTAGACTCTCACTGTATTGTTCTGATTGATTTGCACAATGATCCATGCTTTTCTCATCATTGAATATGATCATATCCTGAATCTGCACAACATAACCAACCTATCACTTTCCATCGAAATTAACACATTCAAAATCAAGTAACGGCGGTAATGGAATTAAAAGGTGACAACCAAGTTCATAATATGAAAACTCAATTGCATAGCCTGAGCATGAATAAACTTAGTATTGAGGTCACCTTGCTTGGAGGCAATTAATTAACTTTCAGTCGCTGCACCCAGTATTGTTCTTCGTATCTTATCTTCTTCTTCAAACAATTTAGAATGTTGGTTCTCAAGGTCTGGTATCCCCTCTTATCCTTCCTTTTCAGTAGGAGCCAAAAATTTATTAAAATCTCCAAAACATGCCTGTCCATGGTAGATTAGATCTCGATCGATGTCCCTCTTCTCAGTTTCTCTGGTAAGCCTCCACTTATCATTATTTTCCTCTACAACTTCAACATCTATATGAGTACTAGAAAAACTTAGTGTGTGTATATATATATATATATATATATATATATATATATATATATATATATATATATATCCTGACAGTTCCATAACAATGCTAAACCACCACCCAAACCCAAACATCCCCTGACTGTAACCAAGTTTCCACTTCCATTAAGAAGACCCTAAAAAACCTTTTTAAGGTCTCAAACTGTCAAGTGGTTCCCAAGACCTTGTCAGTTCCATGCAAGCTGGCCATTAATAATCCCTACAGGCCAGGTTGCACCGTACGTAGGGCATAAAGGCCAGTCAAACAATTTCTCACTTGACATTTAAAATGAAAAATTACACAAAAAATACTTTTAAGATTCTACCAAACTTTAAAATTAAAAGATTTTTGTACCTCTATATAGAATTGATTTATGAATTTTTTTTATCCCTCTAAATTTAACTATTTCATTAATATACTCCTTTAAATTTATTAATTTATATATTTGTCATACCCCTGTACTTATATAAACAAAATTCTAGCAAGGGCAGTAGTCATGCTGCCCCAATACAGATCCGCCCCTATCTCTAACATCAGAAATATCAAGATTGTCCCACTTTTGCCTTTTCATGTAATTGTCTTTCAAACCCAAAAGAATATGATCATAATGTAACATTATAAAATTTTAATAATAAATAATAATAAAAAAGTAAATTATTTGCAATTAGTAAGTTAAGCTGTGAAATTAATAATTAATGGTTAATGTTAGAGAACCAAAATCTTTTTTATGATCTTACAAATTTTAATATTAATTTATTAGTCTGCAATAATTTTATTTTATAATTCTTTAATTACATATTCATACAATAAATTTAAACTTCAAAAACATGTTTAAAATTTTACTTTACACTCTAAATAACTAAATATTAAAAATATAGAAAAAAATATTATGATTACATAATAACTAATATGTGAGACATTTAGGGGCTGTTTGTTTAGAACTTAATGGGTCTGAATGGCTGAATCGGTAAGTGGCTGAATCATTAAGTGCGTTTGTTTTGAAAAAAAATCGTCTGAATGGCTGAATCGGTCAGATGCGTTGGCTGAATGGTTAAGGCCGAATTTTTGGTCTGAATGGCTGAATGGTTGGCTGAATGAAGTAAAAAAAATTAAAAATAATAATAAAAATAATAAAAAAATATTAACTATTATATTATGTAATATTAAATAAATTTACAACAACTTTGAATTTTTTTCAGAGGGGTAAAATATTAAAAATATGTCATTCAGATCTTTAAGATATGTCAGTTATCAAACAGCTTTTTTCATTCAAATTCAGCTCATTCAGATTCAGATTCAGCTCATTCAGATTCAGATTCAGATTCATTCAATTTTTATCAAACACCCCCTTAGTTAATTAATGTTAAAAATAATTATGACTTGTATATTGTGGTTAAACTTTAGTTAATTTTTAAAACTAAAAGTTATAATGGTAAGTGGTAACTTATTATTATACAACAAGTTTATTCTTAAATAACTATATATATTAAAAACATAGACAAAATATTATGAGAAAATAATAATTAATATTAAAAAGTGTAATAGATATTAAAAAATATTAATGATTAAAATTTAATTACTAATTTTATTTCAGATAAGAGATCTTTGGTTAATCAGTGTTAGAAAAAAATCTCACATATATTGTTATTAAAATTTAAGTTATCACTAAAAACAAAAAACAATTATGGTAACTTATTATTGTACAATAGTTTTACGTTAAAAGATTGAAAATAAACTAAATATTAAATTTAAAAACTATATAAATTGAATATTAAATTAGAAACAGCAACAAAATAAACATATTACTAACATTGAATTGCAAGTCTTTGATAATTGTTTGTTTTAACAAAGTTTGTAGTAATCATTTATATTTAAATTCAAGAAAGTTTCAAAAAACTGTAAAACTCTAGAGCAACATACACTTCGTACTTTAAATTTATTATATTTATAACTTAAATAAACTCCATTTAATATATAATAAGTAAATATTTTAAAGAGTCATGTATTGCGATAAATTTATACCCAATTACAATTACGAAGCATATCAATACATGTGGTTAGTAAAAATTGTAAGAGGGTCACAGTTATTACATCTCTCAAAAAATATTACAACTAATACTTATCTACGTGCAATTTTGCATCCTGATGCTTCATAACTGTGCCTCAACATTTTAGATTTGTCAAGCTTTTTGTGAAGACATTTACATGTTGTGATGCATGACATAAATATAATTATATGTAGGGGCTATATATATTTTTTAACTCAATTTAATCATTTAGATGTCTAATGTTGTAATTTAAATAAATATGTATGAGCTTAATGTTTGTTGTATCAAGGGTTGTAGCCTTTTTATTTATAATTTTGTTATGTTTGAAGGCTTTGAGTACGAGTAGTGTAGTTATTTACATGATTGCTCTCCAGTTTTTGATTCTTTCCTTTGTTGGTGAATGTAATTTGTTGGTGTTTGATAGTACTGTATGCTTACTGTGGGAACCAACATCAGTGATATTGATCATCAAGAGTCGGGGACTATATATGTGTTTGCAACAATAAAATAGAATCTGAAGTGCCAAAGGAGGTGACCATTCACGTGACTGGTATGAGACACAAGCATAACCTTTCTTTAGAAGACCAAAATAAAAAATCAAATGCCTTTCATTCTTTTCCTTTCTTTTTCACTATGCTTTATTTATTCAATAATATTTTTGTGGAATTTTTTTTTGAACTTATTTAATTAATTAAATTCTAAATTTAAAAATTTATTTAATTTTAATTAACATATTTTTTTTGTAAACTCTTCTGTTTAAATGAGTAAAATTGTTTTCCAAATTTTAAATTAATTCACATCACAATTTTTGTTATAAATTTGTATAAGTTTATTATGATAAAAGGTAAGAATTGCTTTTTTGAAAAATGGAGGTAGTACTACGCTACCATTTTACAACCTTAATATAAAATTATTTACTAGATTGGATTGTCAATACTCTCTATAGGAAAGAAAAAAAACCCCATGTATATATAACTGTGATTTTATTTCATTAAATAGCTCTAAAGTTTAAATATGTAATAGTTGATTTAATTATTCTTCTGTTTGTTTATATGTAATAATTTTGAAATATTATTTAAATATGGAAGTATATTAATAATTTCAATTTAAATTTTATTAGTATAGTTTTTTAGCATTTTATTATTTATATTAATAATTTTTATATCATGTATAGATAACGATTTTATTTCATTAAATGGCTCCAAAATTTAGATATGTAATAGTTGATTTAATTATTATTCTGTTTGTTTATATGTAATAATTTTGAAGCCCAACACGTCATAGGAAAGTCAACTTATGAATTGAGGGAACAATTGATTAAAGGTAAAATTAAAATAGAAAAAACACAGTTCATATTTAAAGTATACAGTCTTAACCTTGTGTACATAACTGTTGTTAATTCATGTTTTTTAAATGCGTTAAAGGATGGAGACTGATTGTTTTCCGGATGAACTCAATATATTGTTGCAAAAGAGGTTCCTTTTCAAAATACAAATATCATCTTATAATTTGAAGGTAAATTATGCGACATACACAATTGCTTGGATGACTAACGATGAAAAAATAATTGAATCCTACACAAGTATATGTGATGAACCTCTGGTACTATTATTTGGCTGAAGTTGAATCCTACAATAAATTTGTTTATACATATGAAAAAATAATTGAATCCTACACAATTTTAATTTTGTTACTACAGTCTATACAGGGTGAGTCAATGCTCGATGTTGTCAACTGTGTCACACCTATAAACAAAAGGCCTATACATTCAATCAACGATGATGATGTACAAGGATCTCAGTCAACTGATGTTGAAATGTCAACCAACAAAATGTAAAAGAAGATCAAAATTGATAAAGATGACAACTTTACTGCTTCAATTAATTTAATTCATTATCTCATTTTACTGCATATCTTGGTTGTTTTAAATATTAGAAACTTCTAAATACAATTATTACGTTGATCTTTGAGTTTTTAATTTGGATTATTTGGATGTTCTGTGTGAAATTTGATCATCACACAATAATTTACCATTTTTTTATTATATTTTAATTTCTTAATTGTACGTACATATTTATCATTAAAAAATTGAATAATCCCGCAGCAACGCGCGAGTTTGTATCTAGTTATATATACTAAATCACAGTACATGGCACCATATATTGACAAATGTCCTTCTACAAATTCAACACTTGTCCATCTTAAATAGTTTAAATTATGTCTCAATTATCTTAATTATATCCTATCCTTTTTTAAATTATGGAAAAATAATAACAAACCAATTATCTTAATTATATCCTATCCTTTTTTAAATTATGAATAAATAATAACAAACCAATTATCTTAATCATATTTTATCCTTTTTTAAATTTTGGATAAATAATAACAAATCAAGTAGAATTTAATCTCTTCAACAACTAATGAGCACAATTTTATACGGATAAAACTTCCTAACAGAATTAGAGTTTGAAATAATATAAATGATCACCTGACATAATCCTCCATACATATACATACATATATATACGTATATTAATCAGGCTAATTATTTATTCTCATAAGTGAATAGCACATTTATAAACGAGTTTAATATGAACAACATAGTCAAGCTGATTTAAAATTTTGACTTTTTTTTTTTTTTAACTTTTAATTAAGTTTGAGTTTAATAAGTTAAAACTCGACCGAGTTGGGCTAATTTACATCGACGGACTCCTATTACTAGTAGATATAGTAACTCCTATTTATAAATTAATACAAATATATATATAGACAATTTAATTGACTCCTAACAAAAATGTTTTGTGGCAATATCAATGTTTTTCTTCTTTTTTTTCTCCCAACCAGGTTATATCATAGTTGGGTCGGGCGAGAACCCGTCGGAAAGGCGAATAAGGGGTAGAATCGGTAGATAAAGAAGCAGAATAGGCGCCAAAACACCCTCCTTCATTACCCCTTTCATTATTTTCCCGCCGTTTTCGTTCTCAGCGATTCGGCAAACACCGAGTACGAGATCTTAGTATTGTTTATTCCTATTTAGTTCGTAGCTTCAGATAAGAAACTTGAATTTGAATATCGGAGGAAAGGTTATAGTATTCAACCATGATCGGAGAAGACAAAGATACTGGAAGAGGTGATATGTTAATTGATGAATCCGAATCTGACCTGGGGCGAAGCAACGCGATTACCGAGGGTTTCAATGCTAATTATCTCAAAGTATATTACGGTAATTTTTCATGACATTCGTTATTGTTTTTAGATGATTCTTGCTCAATTTGTGTGATTATGATGTTATTTTGTTTTGATTCTACAATTGCAAAAATGTTTATAATGTCTTTTCGATTTTTATCCGTTTCTTCCATTAAACTTTGTTATTCCATTCACTAACTGATTGATGTTTGGTATTCTTACTCATTAATGCCCCTGTTGTTATTTTAAATTAAGTTAGCAGTTGAATTGGAAATCAACAACTTTCTTAAAATGCATGGTTTCTCAAAACTCAAAAGTGACTTTCAGTTTGGGACGGGGGCAGTATTATAGTAGAGTACCTCATTGATTTGGCCTGCTGAAAGCCTTGAACATTGAGGTTGCTGCATTTTGATTGTATATAAGTTGATAGTTATTATTAGGGGACTGCAAAAATTCACATTTGTAAGTGCAACTGCATAAAAACTGCACAATTTGTGATGCGGCATGCGGTGTGGTTTTTTATTTATTACTAACCACACAGTGTGATTGTGGTTGCGGATACACTCCTAAAACTGTACCCCATAATACTTATAACAAACTATATATGTTTTATATACGCTACATATCAAGATGTAGTGCATTTAATAAAGTTGTAAGTGAATAATTTAATTTAATTTGTTTCTTATGAGTTTTAGTCACTTGTACGTGTAATATTACATTTAGTGTATATCTTCTTTCATTAATTCCCTTCAACTAATCACTACTAGTACAAGAAATATAAATAACTTGTTAGAACTTTATATGTGGTGAGTTATTAAAATCTCTTTAATTAATGTAATTAAGTTCACAACGTTATTTATTTTTAGTTTAACATATCTAATTGTAGTTCTTTACATATTATTCATGTATAGTTGCAATTTGTAAATTGAACTTTTTATTATTTGTGTTATACATAAGACTTTTAAATGGGTATGTGTTGAAGTGAAAATAATTTTCGAATTAGGTAGTATAAAAATTATATATTATAATTTTTAAAATATATATGAAAGTGATTATGCAACCGCACCACAACCGCAACTGCATGCAATCTCTTAACTGCATAGTTGTGTTGTTAATATTAGCAACCACATATTGTGGTTGCAGTTGCAGTTGGTGCTTATAACCGCACAACACCACATCGCGCTCTCCCTTAGTTATTATGAAGCATCAGGAATGCCTTTCAATCCAAATCATTTTCATTGCTAAACAGTTTCTAAGACTAATCAATACTTTAAGGATGTCTTATGATTTTATTCAAGTTCTTGCTGATTATGAAGTATTTTAAATGATCTTTGGTGTAAATAAATAAATAAGATCCTATGCCACACAAAACATTTTACTATTAGTTCATAATGATGATTCCTCATGATGTTTCTGATATGTTTTACTCTTTCTAATATTTGTTAATTCTCTTGTCAAAATAATGACTTTTGACCAAGAGGATCATAGAATAATGGGTTAAGTTCAGATGACCACCTGGGGTTTGGGCGGTTTCCCACTTAACCACCTGTAGTCAGTAAAGTTACATTTAAACTCCCGACTTTTTGAGTTGAAGTGAAAACGTCACCTTTTCCATCCAACTTAACCGTGCGTGTAAGTCAAACGCCAAAAGCGCGTGATAAAGGACTATAACAGTCAAAAAAGACAGATAAATGTTCGAAATTCCCTTCATTTTCCTCAAACCACATTCCTCTCTCTCATTTCTCAGTCCATGCGTCCTCTCTCTCAAAACTGACGAGAACGGCGACCCCTTCTCAAACGCCGCTGATTCACCACCGCTGCACCTCCAACTGACCCCTCAAGACGCTCGTAAAATACTCGAGCCTTTCACTAAAGAACAGCTCCTTGAAATCGTCGAATCTGCCATCGTCCGCGACCGGGTCGCCCTCGCCTCCGTTCGCTCCATCGCCGATTCTGATCCAGCTCAACGCAAACTCTTTATCCGCGGTCTCGGCTGGGAAACCACCACCGAGAAACTTCAATCCATCTTCTCCTCCTTTGGCGGAGAGGTTGTTGGGTCATTTCTCTGCTTACGGAGAAATTGAGGAAGGTCCGTCCGTTAGGGTTTGATAAGCAGACGGAGAAAGTCTAATCCAAACCCTAATCCTAGGCACAAATCTCGAAGTTTTCCGCCGCTGCCGCTCTCCTCCGTATCCGGCGACGAGGCCACCACTTACACTTGCCTACCTCCCAAAGATGACTTTTTTATCACTCCGGTCGAGTCTCCGTCCCAATCAACTACAGAGGTCAAGCTTTCCGATTACTCGCATGTTTTCAGATACTATACTTGCCAATTCACTAATGTTTGTGTACTGTAAATGTGAGAGTTTTGTTGATTCTCGTAGGTTGTTTGATGAAATGCCGCAAAGAAATGTTTCTTCTTGGAATGTTATGATAGGGGGATTTACTGTTTTGGGGAATTCTGGTATTAATGATGAAATTTGGGACTTTGTTAAGTATATGCAAATGGAAGGGTTGGAATTTGATGGGTTTACAGTATCAAGTCTTCTTCCTTTATGTGGGAGCAAATTTGGGAATTGTGAATATGGAAGGGAGCTACATTGTTATATAGTGAAGAATGAAATGGAAATGGGTATGGGGTCTGATGTTCATTTAGCATGTTGTTTGATAGATATGTATTCAAAAAGTAATAGAATTAATGTGGGTCGACAGGTTTTTAATCGAATGAAGTGTAGAAATGTGTTTGCCTGGACAGCAATGATGAATGGTTATGTACAGAATGGAGCTTTTGATGAAGCTATGTTTATATTTCGTGAAATGTAGAGGGGAGGTGGAATAGAACCCAATATGGTTTCCCTTGTGACTATTTTTCTTGCTTGTAGCTCACTTGCTAGTCTTTTGGGTGGGAAACAAGTTCATGGATTTGCTGTTAGAAAGGAATTGAATCATGAAGTTTCTTTATGCAATACTCTAATTGATATGTATTCCAAGTGTGGGAGCTTGAACTATGCAAGACGAGTCTTTGATTTCCATTGTCTTTGTAAAGATGCAATCTCTTGGAGTTCGATGATTTTTGGGTATGGATTACATGGAAAGGGTCAGGAATCTATTATATTGTATGAGAAGATGCTTCAAAGTGGGATCAAACCGGACTTGATTACAGTTGTTGGGGTTCTTTGTGCTTGCGCTATGTCAGAAATGGTGAAAGAAGGCCTTAATATTTATTATACAGCCGTTAATGATTATGGAGTTAAACCAACGTTGGAGATCTGTGCATGCATGGTTGATATGCTTGGTCGATCGGGCCAGTTTGACAAAGCATTGGATTTTATCAAGACCATGCCTGTAGAACCTGGTCCTAGTATTTGGGGGGCACTTGTTAGTGCTTCTGTACTTCATGACAATTCTTACATGCGAGATTTGGCTTATAAGTTCCTTATTCAGATAGAACCTGCAAACCCCTCAAACTATGTCTCACTTTCGAATTTGTATGCTTCTTCACGGAGGTGGGACGCTGTTGCTGAAGTGAGAACAATGATGAGGGAAAGTTGCTGAGAGAGTAACATGAAATTACTCGCATGTTCTCTCATCTGTCCTTTATATATAAGGAGGGTAATTAAGTCTTTATCCAACTTAAGTAACAGAGTTATGACAGAAAGCAGTTATTAACTTTAACTCAAAAAGTCAGGAGTTTAAATATAGCTTTACTGACTACAGGTGGTTAAGTGGGAAACCGTCCAAACTCCAGGTGGTCATCTGAACTTAACCCTAGAATAATTTATAACATAATGGCAATTTTTACTTTCGACAGGAAAGCTTTTCCCGCATGCTGATATCTTTAGATGGATGTCCTATGGAAATGGTAATCCAAGTTCTTGATTCGTATATTTGGAATTCTATGTGCTCCCTTACATTTTTCTTTTCACTTTCATAGCCATCCATTCCTAAATTAACTATATGTAGATGGAAAGCATCCTGCATGTGACCAGTCGTTCTTTGGGCGTAGAGAATTTTCTTTCACATTGGAAGATGACATATATCTGCGGTTTCAATCTTTCAATGGTGCATCTGAAATGGAAAATGCCATCAAAGAGAAGTGTCCATTCAAAATAGATATTGGACCTTTGTACAGTGTTGATGTAAGATTTCTCGACCTGACTTTCCTGTGTACTTATGGTGGAAAACTGTTTACCTTCTCTTTTAAGAGGAGTATCATTTCTTAATCTTGAATGCAGCCTGCTAAAAGGCATGCCTATGCACAAGCTGGTGATAATGTTTTTACTCCAGTGGAGAGGGAACTAGTTTTTGATATAGTAAGTTGATTAAGTTCTGAATAAACACTATTTAATTAATTTTTTACATTCAAATTTATAATCATTTAAGACGATTGAATTATATCTGTACAACAGGATATCACAGATTACGATGATGTTAGATATTGTTGCTCAGGAGCTGATGTTTGCTTAGACTGCTGGCCACTGATGACAGTTGCCATTAAAGTGCTTGATACAGCCCTCAGAGGTGAGGATATGATCCAGTTGATGTCTGTCAAACGACTAGTTGGTTTTATGCTTAGCATGAACCCATCACTTGGTATATTTTGTCTGGAGTTGTTTTTATGTTATAATTTTAAACAATGTACTACTTTTTAGGAGTTCAATGCTGATAAGTAATGTCATAAATCCAAGGTAAGAGTAGCTGATTGACTTATTGAATGTCCTAAATTGAGGACCAACTTTTAAAATCAATGAACCAGATCTCATTATATTCAAGAAAGTCTTAATTGGTTGTTGATTATGCTAAAGTCAAGTTTTCTTTTAAAAACTTGATTTTCAAATATGGACTCTCATCTTGGGATGGAGGTAGTAGCACGTTCTAGGGTCCATACATGTATTATTTCCAAGTTCCTGGCTAATTCATATTACCACGCAGTTGGAATCATCAGGCTTCTAGCTCATCATGGTTATGTTCTATATCTTATATTTCAAATCGGATAAATTCTTCATGGAGGAAATGTTTACAAAGCTTACTGTGAGGGTCAAACTCTTAATTCAGTCTACATTTTAGTTTTTCCTAATGTTTATAATATCTTCCTGAGTAGTGTGTTCTAGAAGGCTAGAAACCTTGTGAGCTTTGAGATTATTGTGTTTGCAAGTTTTGTTTGACTCATATCCACCTCTTACTCTGTAGGCATGCACATGGATATACTGTGCATTTGTATGCATATGCATATACTTGAAAGCTTAATATATAATTTGATTATTATGTACTAAACTATACCTTTCATGATTCCCTTTATACAGACGATTTTGGATTCAATCACATTCTTTGGGTGTACAGTGGCCGACGTGGTGTCCACTGTTGGGTCTGCGACAGAAAAGCAAGAAGGTAAGGGTGCAGATATTCAAAAGGAGAAAGTTTAGTTCATTTGGTTGACTGTTTTGTTGTGATATCTCATTGTTTAAAATGTAATGCCATTAAAATCCAGGTTGAATAATGAACAAAGAGCGGCTATTGCTGATTATTTCCGTGTTTACAAGGTTGTTTACAACTTTTTTCTTTAAACAATTGGGTTTTGTAAAATCTTTCATAACACGAGGCGTAATGGTTTCCCCCCCCCCCCCTCTATTCTATTTTTTAGGGAAATGAGAATAGTCATAAAAAGGTTTCTTTGATGGGTCATACGCTTCATCCTTACCTTGCGTAAGTGCTTGATTTATATTTCTATGATTCTATTCTAGCTTCATCACTTTTCCACTAAATCTCATCCCATCTTTGCAGGAGATCATATACCGAAGTTTTAAAAGACTTTTTTGAAGGGAAATTGCTTTGCAGTCAAAAACTATTTTCAACTGAAGAGAGATATGAAAAAATACTTGACATGATTCCTGATGAATGTATGCAAATAGACTTTATACATTTTACTCTCTTTTCTTTCTTCCCTTGTAGCTTTTGTACTCTATCATCAGTTGTACATAATACAGAAGTTATATTCTCAGCTATAACTTCCGAGCTTCGCGGAAAGTGGCAGGATAACAAACGTTCCTCCACTGCCAAAGAGGACATTAATATTTTTCGGTGGGAGCAACTTAAACATCTACTTCAATCTGGGAAGCAGAAGGTAAATACCTCTCTTAAAGAAACACTCTATTAGGGAATCTCAAAATTGTGGCTGACACATCCTTTGCCTTGCAACACATGTTTGCTTCAAATTGCTCAACCTAGATTGTCAAGGAATTTTTGTATTTTCTATTTTATTGCAACAATAAGTTTCATTTCATTCCATCTTTGCAGTACTAAGGAGAATATAAACAAACATACAGATGGTTGTAGTCCATCAAATTAACGTTTCTTTCATTTCAGGACAGAAATTTATGTCTCCAGGACCAAGGATAATTATCAAACTCATAGAGGAATATGATTTTCTTGTAGTTAACTAGACTAAAGACTGCTTTCCATGTTTTAGGCACAGGGGATCCGTCGGTGTGTTGAAGAGATTGTGTTCTCTTATGCCTATCCGAGGCTTGATATGGAGGTTTGTGCTATTTTTCACAGCTTCATAACTTCTTCTTCTTCTTTTTTTTTGGGGGGGGGGGGGGTGCGCGTGCGTGTGCATTTCATTAAAAACTTTTGGAGATAAGCAGCTTACATTATCCTTACCTAGTACAGAGTCCAGTTCTTCTATGGTGTGGAATACTGATCTCTAATACTACACATGGAACCTTTCTGGCTACATCTCAGGTCTCAAAACACATGAACCATTTGCTTAAGGCACCATTCTGTGTACACCCCAAAACAGGTTAGTGTCTTGAAGCTTGTAAATTGTTACTAATGATGTATGAACTGCGAGAGAATTAGATTTCAAAAATTATGTCTGGCTATTGAAATAATGCTTGAAAGTGGTTGATTATAATTAAAAAATAAAAATATTTCACATTTTTGTACGCATCATATTATTTTTAATAAAATCAAGATTTTCAAGTTAAATTCGTATAATAAGAAAGCACAATTCTTTCATCATTCAAATGCCTTCAAGCTAGCTGGAATTCCTTTGATAAGATATTCATTTGTCTTGTTCAGGCCGTGTTTGTGTTCCTATTGATCCAAACCATTGCGAGGAATTTGATCCTACCACAGTGCCCACCCTTTCCAAGGTATGAATGTCCTGGAGAGAATTATCTACCTACTTCACTGCTTATCTTTGAAAAGATTTGTTAATTGTAGTTAATATCTGTTGCAACTGTCAATTTTGAACTGGATTGTAGACCTTGTAAGATGCATTATTGTCCTCTTATTACTGTTTTAACACAATTATATTCATCATACTAAGCCAGCACTTCTAGAAGACTGCTGGTAGTTAGTGAGGATTTTGATTTTTTTTATCAATCTTGTCATTTCATTTTGCATCTTTGCCATTTTGGAGTGGACGAATGCTGAATTTCAAGCTGACTTGTACTGCTATACAAATTGCTTATTTTACTTCTGTTATATTTAATTATTGATTATAATAAATTTCTTTTATTCATATATGCAGCTTCTAAGAGAGATTAACATGGGATTGAGAGCACAGGGTGATAATGGTATATTATCAGACTTGTAAAACTGAAGATTTTCTATATTATATTGTGTTATCCTTTAATTCGTGGAAATTTTAAAAAACCTTTGGTGCGTTAATAAGTTGTTTTAGTGGTTTGCAAATGATGATCTAACAACTGTAATGCGATAATATCCTTGCCAAACCAATGTTCAGTTGGTGAAAGAGTTGGTATGTCTTTGTACTGTTGTACTTGTTTTCCAGTACAGCTAATAATCATTTTTTCCTCTATTTTTTTTCATTGTCGGATTACTTGATGGCAGAATTTGATGCAACCTCACTTGGACAATCAGTTAGATACTTCAGAGCAGCTTTCTTGCAGCCTTTGCTGAAGTCTTGCAAGGTAATTCACAATAACTGAACTTCCAAATCATTCTGTTTTCCCATAATGTCGTGTTTAATTAAGCTACATGGTTGTGTTTACAATGTCACGTAAGCCTCAACTTACAACATTTGAGCTCATGATTGGTCCTTAGTAGGCCTAGTTTCCTTTTGTGTAATTGGACTTTCCGCAAATCCCCTTTTAAAAGATGATCCAAGCCAAGCCTACGTCCCAACCATATCCTTTCATAAAAAAATGGGCCTTCCACAAAGGTCATCTTGTAATATTTCCATTCCAAGTCTATGTCAGACCACTACAACAGGAAACATATTTCTTCCAGGCCTTGTAAATGGTCGAGTCCATCCTCCTGCTGTTGTTTTTCGACTCTTTCCGTCAATAAGTTCATAAATTGGGTACATATTATGTAAACCTCCAATTAAGTAGGTTTGTTTATTGTCAGTGATGTCATTTATTAAAATGGGCATAGTTATACACTTTAATTCTCCTCTGTTCAAACGTCTAAAAGATAATTTTCCAATGTAGTTTCTAATAAATAAAAGGAGAATTTAAAAGAGGGAATTAAAGTTCACAAATTCATGATTGTTGCAGGAGGAGATGGAAAGCTCCTACAATGCAAAAAATGAGCTGTCAAGGAACTCTCTGAGCTGGTAGTACTTTCTAGTTATCTCCTCAGGTCTCCTTTTATTTTCTTATAATCATCATGATCAAAGTATGTATGTGATGAGAACGTTATGGTTTGGAGTATATGTCACCTTGCCACGCAAAGGTGAGAAAATTGAAATAATCATGTGTAAAAGTATTATACTGTTGTCATAATATTTGGGATCAGAAGATGGATCTATAATGTTGGTCACTGGTATGCGAAGCTGTTTTGTGGAGATAAAGAGTTCTTTAAACCATTGAAACATTAACGTGAGTTGTTCCCATGCTTTGTTGTTCTGAAAAGAATGTCCTCTGTGGATCATCTCATTAAATATTTCAGGGTAGAATATTCCGACTGGCAGGTAGGTGATAGCATTTAGTGTGCAACAAATGGCCTCTGGATAAGATTCTGGTTAGCTGCATTATATATAACACTGATTTTCTGAAAGGTGCCAAAGATGAGACATGCCTTGGTGGGCACTTGTTGCAGCTAGAGCTAGGATTCGTTGGGATATATTAAAGGTCAAAAGAGTCCTTTTGAATAGAGATCGAGATGCTGTTTATTGCCCCCATAGACCCCCATTTGTTGATTCTTACATGCTATTCTCACAGGTAAGCTAGTGGTATACTTTTAGGTTAGGTTTGTTTGCAAATTTTGAATACCTTGTTTGTTTTCAAATTTAGACTTGAAACTATTAATCTAGGATTATAAAATGTCTTGAGATTATAATTATAATACCGGGATTATAATTCTATCATTAATAGTCTTGAAATTATAAAATTTTGGAATTATAATCTGTCTTGAGATTATAATCCCAAGATTATAATTAAAATATTAAGACTATTAAGTCATTTTACAATTCTGAGAGTTTAAATTTGAAAACAAATTAGACACTTAAGATTATTAGTTTTATTCAAAATATAATTTTTCTTAAATAAACGTAGCATTAAAAGGTATTGAGCTTGGTACTTGGTTTACTTCAAACATTTTATTGGCAAATTATACCACAATTCGATGTTGATAGGCTGCAACTGACTTGTCATTCTTACACAGGGAAGCTTGTCTGAAGAGTCGTGCATCATTTACTTGTCAAATGCAAAGATAGAGATATACGTTAACATCTTGATTTAGGAGTTAGGACCACACCCTCTCTTCTTTAATCAGCTTTCGGCATCATCAAGAGCCACGAAGGATTACTTTTAAGTCGAGAGATGTGGCTGAGATCGCTTTCCCAGTTACTTATAATTTGAAACAGGTCTGACAATAATACAAGAGTTTTGATAACAATAATACGTAATTATTTTCAAATAAAAAAAAATTAGTATTCCTTCCGTCCTATAAAAGCTGACCTTTTTTTCAGTTAAATTGACCAATTTTTTAATCAGAATATATGGAGTACTATTTTCTTGTAAATATAGAGGGGAGAAATTATATTGAATTTACTATCACCAATTTTTATAAATTTAAAAATATAAATAAATAAACTTAATTCTTAATTATTAAATTTGTCAATTTAACCACAAAAGTCAAAGTAAACTAGTTTTTTTTAGGGTTGAAGGGAGTGTTTTTAAAAAAAAATTAATTATGTGTCCCTTAATGTTAAAAAAAAAATTGTTACCTTTTTTCTTCACAAGTAAGGAAAATTATTATTCCCTCTGTTTTTAAAAGATTATTGTTTTAAATTTTTTATTTTTTTATTTGTTGTTTATAACTTTTTAGGAGAATAAATTATTTAATTTTTTATATTACCTCTATTTTTTTTATTATCTCAAGAAATTCTTTTATTTGTATTAATAGTTTTCAACTTCTTATAGAGAATTAGTGATGAAATTTTAAATAAATTTTAATTATTAAATAATAATAACCTTAAACGACAAGTAACAAATTTTTATGATATGCGACCAACTTTAAGGTTATTTTAGATCCCGTGGATTTTATTATTGTATCGTCTCTCTTTGACGGTTTGAATTAATAATTTCTTCAGTCTTTTTATTATTTTTTAAAATAAAAAAAGAAAAAAGAAAAAAGAAAGTCAGGTTACTAATATATTATTAGATCTGAACAAGACCTTGTATTACCTCCCTTTAAAGAAGAAAATAATATGGATATTGAAGTTTAATTGGCCTCATCTATCTACTCCCTCCTATTCATATTAAGTGTCGTTTTAGAGAGTTTCATTTTATTCAATATAAGTGTCGTTTTGGAATCCCTATGCAATATTGCACTATTTTTTCATAATTACCCCTCTATTTAATATGCTTAGTAAATGCAATTCCATGACCATTGTGGAGAGAGAAATAATTAATTAGGGATACAAAAGACATTTTGTTTTATTTCTTAATAAAAATGCTTAACTCTAAAAAGACACTTAATATGAATAGGAGGGAGTATTTATCTACCTATGGCTATATTATAGAGTGGGAGGAAAAACTAAAGACTTTTTGGTGTTAATAATTTTGTAAAGTTTTTTTGTGTTTTCGTTTCTATTCTTTTAATTCCTATTAATTCTCTTAAATGGAAAGTATTTTTTCATTCCTACTTTCTCTATAAAGACTCTTTTATCCTTATTATTCTCTCACTCTTTTATCCATTTATATCAAATCCACTAGTATTCTAAGAAGAAAATTAAGAACAAAATTGATATTTCTAAGTTAACATAAAAAATGTAGCTATAGATCAGGTAAAAATATAAGTTATAAAAACCTTCTGCCCCATGAAGGATTATGGAAAAACAGATTTGTATTTTGTAATACTCCCTCCCCTCCTAAACAAGTAACGTTTTGGAAGAAAAAATTTGTTTTAAATTATCTGTCGTTTACAATTTTTTAGGAGAATAAATTATTAATTTTCTTATATCACCCTTACCTTCTCTTATTGGCCCAAAAAATTTTCACTCTTAATATTAATAGTTTTCAACTTCCGAAAAAGGGGGTAGTTATAAAATTTCACATATATTTTAATTATTACACTTATGTAGGAATGGAGGGATTATTAAACAAAAAGAAGTGCAGGGCAACTATCAACTTAAGTCGGTTGATCAAGGAATACATACTAAAATAAACATTTGAGAATGAAACTCTTCCTAATTAGCCAGAACTTCCCAGATCAACTCTGGATCATACGATGGCATACGCGCAAGGGAGCAGCCTTCAAACTCCAGATCCTCCGGCACCGCAGCACACTTGCCGGAAACAGAGTATGTTGAGTTCTCTCCATTCCATAACCCATCTTCAGAAACACTTGACGAGACCACGTCGTTACTCAAACAACTGCCACTACCAATCAATGAAAACGGAGAAGAAATCGACTCAATTTCCATTACTTTGTCACTCCCATTACAAGCCGAACCCCCACCACTTTTCTTGCTGCTCTTATAAGCTTTCTCTCTCTTCACTTTCTGGAAAATGGCTTGAATTTTGGCATCCACAGCACACTTCAAAGCATTCAATCTTGAACCATCCCCAAATCCCAACTTGCTTGGGTCACAAAGATTTGGAAAATTCAAGCGTGCATATTCGCCGCGAAGCTTATAGGCAGCACGATCATAAGCATAGGCTGCAGCTTCAGCTGTCTCATAAGTACCCAACCACACTCGCATTCTGTTTTGCGGGAATCTAATCTCAGCCACCCATTTTCCCCAATGCCTCTATCTCACTCCTCTGCTTCTTCTTGGATGGAACCATATAGCCGTTTTTGTATACAGAATTCTGAAGTGGGTTGGAAAGAACTGTTTGTGAAACTGGGTTTCTTGATGGATTTTCATCGCACAACTTTTGGAGTAAATCTCTTTGTTTAAGATATACTGAAGAGCCTAATGGTTCAAAAACAGGGGTTGATGATGTGCCACTTGCTAATATGAGATTTGGTAGTGAAGACCGGATGTGAGTACCCTCATACTGTATGAATGGCAAGTTAATTTCTTCCATTTTTCTTGGAAATTAATTTTTGGGGTGTACTTAAAAAAAAAGACTGTTTTGTTAAATAGAAACAGGGGGAAACAGATTACTTAAAAAAATTCCTTTTCTTCTCAAAATGAGGATTTTATGATTGAAGAAGGTAATGGAAAATGGTTGAGGAGACGAGGACTGTCGTTGCTCCAAAAGCAAAGAGTGAAATAGAATTTTGGAAAAAGAAGAAAAATCTTACTGCAGCTAAATTCCAGTGATCCAGGAAGAGAGATGCAGATTAGAGAAATTTCGGAGAGAGCATGAATTAAAAGACTTTTAAGCGGTTGGAGAAATGGAAGAACAGAGGCAGGAAGTTATTGTTGGAAATGGGTTTGATAAAATATATATTTATGTGTTCAAATCCATTAAGAATTGAATGAGAAAATTGACGAACTGGGTCGGGTCGGATCGGGTCATGATATATATATCTTTTTGGACAAAATCTGTTTAATTAATTATCAAATTTTTTATTAAGTTATATATCAAGACAATGACTCTAACGGTAAAAAAAAAACTGCCAATTTTTCCTATAAAAAAGGACTTGGGTGCATATTATCAATAGAGAAAAATTGCACCAAATAGAAGTTTCATTTCCCATTTTCAAAAACAAAACAATATCTCGTCCCTGTTCATTCTCAAGAGTCCTGTCCCTGTTCATTCTCAAGAGTCCTGTTCCAATTTCATTCTCTTTGTTGGCAAAGTATGTGCAACGTGTTTTCATTTTTTCTTCCAAGTGTTGTACCGTAAGTTGTATACATCATTATTATAGAAATAATTTATATTCATACACATCATTTGCATCATTATTAAAAGTTCGGTACATAACATAAATTTTGGTTCGATGAATTCTTAATTTTGTAATGCTACTAATTAAGAATTGAAATCCGTTTTATCTTGGGAAGCAATTATTCAATTAACCCTTAGCATCTGTGGGAGAATAAATTTGTTTTAAGGAGACTTTGTGAATTCAAAGGACTCGGATTTATTGATTAATATTTTCCGTGTTATATATATAAAATTATGTTTTGTTTTATCATATTTATATATATTAAATAATACTATATATTACAGAGATAACAATCTTAAAGCAAATTTATCTTTTCTGTAATTATAGTATTGTTTTATATAAACTGAAAATTGTTTTATGTGAACATAAATTGTTTTTTTTTTTTTTAAAAAAAACAAGTTTTGGTTTGTATAAACTGTGTTTGTTCATTAAAAAAAAAAAAAATTCTGCATGTTTGAGTTTTACATGCACAATATTTTAATATGGTTGAGTTTTGGAAAGTGTTGCATTACCGTGGGTTTGTGCAGTAAATTATTATCTAATAATAATGATTACATGCTAATGGAAAAATTGTTGTTCTTGTTTATTTTAAGAAATTAATTTACTGTTATGGTTATGTTAATTAACATGCTAATTGTTTCAGTTTTAATTAGTAACATGCAAATTGGATTAATTTCTGCAAATTAATTGTTCGGGTTTTTCATTAATTTCTGGAAATTAATTGCATGTTAGTATATATATATATCATGCTAAATAAATTGATTAATTTATAGAAGCATTATTAGATATTGTTCCGTGCATAAATTCGGAGTTCTTTTGCATGTTAACATTTTCTGCTTTTGAATTATTTTGCATGTTATACATGTTTTGCATGTTAGGATATTTTGCAAAATTAAAAGACACTCACTTTATTGGTTTCTGTTTTATCCGGTTTTGCCTTGAGCACATGCATGTTCTGTCTAATTGGTCAGTTTATTTTGTCCAAATATATATAATGTTAAAGCATCCATGCAATACTGGATTATTTTTACACCCAAGTACATCACAGAGGCATGTGTCTGACGTGTATGTGTGTGACGTGCATTCCAAGAGCAAACGGAATTTATAATTTGTAAACACATTATCATTCTGTTCGTACAAATTTTTGCAGTATTGCAGGCAAGTGTCAATTTAATAAATAATATTCTGTTATTTTTAATTGCATGTGAATATACATATTTTTCTGTTTAACAATTTATATTACATGTTAATAAGTGGCATGTTTATATATTTATAAATATTGCATGTTATAATAGATATATATATTATTTTGTTTATATATATATTCTGTAATTGTATTAGTGTTTTATGTAAACAGAAAATTGTTTACATATTAATAGATTCTATTATGTTATTGTTTTCAAAGTCATATAACAGTTTATTTTGATTACTAAGATATATTATTGTGTTAATATATATAAATATTCTACAAAAACAAATTTGTTACATCTTGTACAAACAGAAATTTGTTTCTGTTTATTGACAATAGTCTTTATTTGTATAACAGAAATGGCTTCTATAAGCACCATTTCTGCCGTGAGTATGTCTCATGGAGAAAGGCCTAAAAGGTTCAATGGAACCGATTTCAAGCGTTGGCAACAAAAAATGCTATTCTATCTCACAACATTGAATTTGGCTCGGTTTCTATAAGAGGACTGTCCTACTCTTGTTGAAGGGGAAACTGACAAGGAGAAAGTGGCTGCTGTTGATGCATGGAAACATGCAGATTTTCTTTGCAGGAACTATGTGATGAATGGATTAGATAATACTTTATATAATGTGTATTGTACAATCCAAACTGCAAAAGAATTATGGGAATCTTTAGACAAGAAATATAAAACTGAAGATGCTGGCATGAAAAAATTCATAGTCGGTAAATTTCTAGATTATAAAATGATAGATT